>JASDQU010711657.1:18836-30749 GCA_032191745.1 Picea mariana
CAAGGTATGGCATGTCATGGCAAGGAAAGACATGGAAAGGTAAGGAAAGGGAAGGAAAGGCATGGAATGACATGGCATGACATGTAAAGACATGACAAGGTAAGGTATTGGAATGCACGACATGGAAAGTGAAGGCAAGGAAATTTAAGGAAAGACAAGGCATGGCATGGAAAGGAAAGGTAACGCAAGCGAAGGAAAGGAAATGCAAGGCATGGAAAGGAAAGACAAAACATGACATTGCAAGGAAAGGAAAGGCAAGGCATGGCATGGAAAGGTATGGCATGACATGGCATGAGTATATTTTAGGGAAGGGTATGGCATGGAAAGGTAAGGTAGGGCATGGGTATATTTTAAGGAAGGGTATGGCGTGGAAAGGTAAGGCATGGCATGGGTATATTTTAAGGAAGGGAATATTTTAACAACATTCCAAATATTTTAACAAAGGTCAACATGAATCCAAAACTATTCCTTTTACATACCTATGGTAATTCAAGTAAGACATTGGGATCACTTCTAATAATGATAGTCTCCATTAACTTCTCGAGCTTAGAGTAAGGAAAAAAGTATTGTACCTTTGATGTGTTCTTTATTGGCATTGTTTGTAGTTGGAGGTTTGTACCAATAACCAAATTTTTAAAGTGGTATACCAATTGACCTAGTTTATAATATCGAAATACATAACCACCTTTCTTTTATGTTCTTTCATCCTATTCCAGATATTCTCCTTTAATATTCATCCACCCAATTGAACATTCAATGCCTTCAGAGTCTATTAATGTTCGCATGAGGGTCTTCTTTCCCTCTAAGCATTGTTATAGCCAACAATAAGTTCCCCATTCATTATATCTATGGGAAATCACTATGTATATGTGCCCAACAAAAAATGGAATGTCAAAATGTGAGTCCACTTAATGAAAAAGGAATAAAACATTAATTCTAGTTATTCAAAATTTAATATAAGGAATCAACGAACCTGTTAGTGAAAGATCTGAGACATGATCATATTTTGTTGAAAAACTTGATTGGTCCTCCTCCAAGTTGGACAATTCCATAGTTATGTGTTGACCAATGGGGAGTGATACACGATCCCATCTATAAACCCAATCTATCAATTCACAATCATCTCATTCATTACTACTACATGGACCACATAAGAAAGAGAGTTTTATCGTCCATATTTCAACTATTTCATTGTCTGATGTTCTAACTAAATGGAATCCATGAGTGCCCTAGATTTTTTTGAATTCATACCACTTTGATAAATCTACATCGACCACCTCCCAAGAATATCTATGTACATGTCCTTTCTTTTGTGATCGGTCTTCATGGGTTCCTGTTCCATCTCCCATTACTGAAGAACACCATTCAACAATGGATTTTTCATCTCAAATGAGAGAAGTAGTTGTGAACTTTATTTATTTCCTATGTAACACTCTTTTTATGCATGAACCTACTCCATCATGCTCCCATTTCTAGTGCCCAAACTGAAAATAGTTCCAAATGTGTGGTACCTTTGTTTTTTCTGCAACATACACAACCATTGAAATACACAAGCATTTTTTAACTGGCCTATGCAACCATCTAATCAAATCCAATGTTGATCCATATGTATGTTCTTCTCCTTAAAGTGATTGTAGAACAACTGAAAACAATGTTGTACATAGGATAAGTCATGGCATTGATCATCGCTTATGTATAAGTGATACTCTTTCAATATAACTATGGTTTTTTCATTACTATCTAGTCCATTCATGTATGTGATATGTATCATTTTGATGAACTACTCTGAGTGATAATATTGGATTTGAATATCATTTTTCGGTTGAAGGATGTAGTTCTCGGCAAAATAAACCATTGATAACATAGTACCAACATGAAATGTATCTCTACATATTCTAAAATACCCATCCTACCATTGAGCCACATGGACATGTTGAACATAATGTCATGTATTTTCAACGAATTCCTTCATGAAGTCACAAACTCGTATTTGGGAAGTAACCAATTGTGTATTTTTTATTTCCTGTCCTCCATCAATATCATATGTCACATATTTAAATCTTTTCAAGGCAACCTCCTTCCTCCCCAATTCATATTCATCTCTTACATGGATGCACTTTATTAGTAATTTCATTCCACCACACCTACGGCTTGTCCCATATAAGCATTTTTTTTGATAAAATGTAAAAACCTTTGGCCTTGTACACAATATGTTATGAATAAAGTCTCTAAATGATGATGGTGGCAATATAACCGGGCATTCCTGCAAAAGGGTGTTATGAAAAACATGAAATATATATATATGTGTGTGTGTGTGTGTGTGTGTGTGTGTGTGTGTGTGTGTGTCATAATAATAAACATACTCAATGTGATATCTACAACAACATGTGTTATGAATTGTGTTTATTCAAACATACCAAAGCTTGCATTTATGGAAAGATATTTGGCCTAAGTTAAGTGTACTATGTATTGTTATGAATATCTCATACAACCATGTTTGTGTAATGTCAAAAAAGTGTTTAATATGGGGTTCACTGTCACTAGATCTCCTTCTCAATTTTAGTACATATTTTTGGTTGGAAGAAGGCCTTGTCTTCTTATGCCAGAAATCCTGAACTAGTTTGTTAACCACTCCAATTAACTTCATGTCAGAACGAGGTAGCCTACCAGTGAAGGCCCACAAATCTGATGGGCCCCCTTTGTCGAGACTATCTCATATATGATAATACTTTATAATGGTTTTGACATTGCATTTCAAGAGGTGATAGGTTTGTTTTAGCAAGCAATGTTTTCTCATGATCTTGCTAAAAAATGATTGTGACAAGACACATCAGGCTGCATTGCAGTCTTTAGAATGACATTTCTTACCAATTCTTTGAAAATCATCTACAAGTTTTCTAACAATATGATGATTTGTTTCTACACTTTTGACTATTTTAATGCCTAAAATTCTCCTAGCAACAGTCTAACTTATATATTTTAACAAAGCTAAAAATAATTGACATTTAGAAACATCATATTTTGGTTCAAAATATTCTTTAAAGATTTTATAAGAGTGATAATGAATAGTACGGTTAGGTCACCTACTTTCAAGTGATGATAGACCACTTTCATCAACCTTAATGCATTTAGGATTTCTTCACCTCATAATGTTCAATCTAAGTAGGGGCGATGAACCCCTATTTTGGCACTCTTGACATCCCTGCTATGGAGTTAACAATGTTGCAATTCTTTCCCCTTCAATCACTGGTGGATCAACTATGGGAGGAGAGTGAACATGGGATTGACTAGTTTATGTAACATTTGACTATCCAACAAGATATTTCACCACGTGAACTTCGTAACCACAATGTTGTACATCGATTGCATCTCTAATTTCATCCATTGTATAATCAAATCCAACCAAATCCTCCATCATCTGGTCATCCACTAAAATTTGTCTTGATAAGATACTTGATAGATTTCTCGCTAATAAACTCTTTCTGTTTGCTTCTATTGATGGAGGAGAAACAATAGCAACATATTTTCTACTAGAAATTGGATTTCCCTATTTTGAAAGCCTATCCTTTGACATATGTAACTTTTATTTTTCTCTTTCTTCTTCTACCTTTTAGAACATTTTGTTTTTTCTTGAGGAATTTCTTTCTTGAATCCATTGGTTCCCCATGTTTAAATATAAAAATTGGCTTCCAAATACCCACCAAAAAAATTGTCTTTGTATTATGTAATAAGGAACAACCAAGTGGGTATTTTTTTTTATATTACAAAAGAAGACACATCTAATAATTCCAATTCCAAATCCAATTGCACTTAGAAAAATTTGTCTTCCAATTCCAAGAAGACAAAAGAAGATACAAACAACAATTTGAATTGCACTTGGAAAAAATTGTCTTCCAATTCGAAGAAGACAGAAGAAGATACAAACAATAATTCCAATTTCACTTGGACAAATTTGTCTTCCAATTCTAAGTAGACACAAGAAGATACAAACAACAATTCCAATTTCACTTGGACAATTTTTTCTTCCAATTCCAATAATACACAAGAAGATACAAACAACAATTCCAATTGCACTTGGACAAATTTGTCTTCCAATTCCAAAAAGATGCAAGAAGATACAAACAAAAATTCCAATTGCACTTCAAATTTTTCTTCCCAATTTTCCTACAATTGTCTGGAAATAGCACAAAAGTCTTTATGAATCTAACAACAACACTAAAATAAGTAAAACTAGTATGTGAAGGATATTTTTGCCTGAAGTTGACACAAATTGTTTTTGTCCATAAGATAGATGAGGTGGGGTGTGACCTGCACAAAAAAATGCCTAGCAAGAATGCGCACACGTTCCTAGAACGCATGCACACTAAAGCACGTCCTCATCCTAGGAACATGTGCATGTTCCTCTTGATCACAAATGACCAACAAATACAACTCATTCAAGTCACAGGAGCACATGCACACTCTTAATGCAACAAATATATCATTTATTATAGACCAAACCTCTTTATGAATAAACATGTATAGGTGTATGGGGATAACTAAGGCCTAATGGGCTAGGATTGAAAGTGTTTTCAAGGATAGAGTAATGTTTAGAGCACCAAGATTTGGTTGATGTGGGTGAAAGGGTTGTACACAATGTCTATGCATAGTGCACTCATGGCTCAAGTGTAGAGGGGGATAATGATCGATTATTAACTATGCTTAGGCTTAGATGGAGATAGGGTGTTCTACGTCAAGGTCCACATCAAGATATATGTCATCGTATAAATCTAGATCTAGCTCTATGTTGTGGTCTAGGTCATGGTCTACATAAAGATCTAGGTAATTGTCTAATTCTAGATCTAGATATATGTCATGGTCTAGGTCATTGTCTAGGTTTATTTCATGATATATGTCATGGTCATCGTATAGGTCTAGGTCATGCTCTAGGTATTTCCATGTCTAGGTCTTGCTATGTGTTGGCACAGGGAATACTCGGGGTTCAAAAATTCAACAACGCACCAACAAAACCCTAACTACCGGCCCTTTCGACAACACCTGCAAAGAAGATGAAGTCTCACCCGAGGTAGAGGCATGGGTGGTTGTAGGAATCCAATTTCTACAACCTACTGATGCAGGAGCATCTCTCCATGTCGGCCATCCAGCCAGCCAGCCACGTCGAGCGCGTGCATTCAATGTTGAAGAGAGGCGTAGCCCTCATCTTTTATTTTGAATTGAATGTAATTAAAATGCTTAGGCTGTTGAGCCATAGAGCCATGCCTTTGCACAGGCTGTAGATAAGATCAACCTTTAATGTTTGTAAGGCTGATATCTAGATCCAGATGCTGGACTAGACAACCCATTCAATGCAATTGAATAGGGTAGGTGGATTGGAGGGAAGAGCTCGAAGAGCCCCCTCAGGTTAAAGAGATTTCGTATCTCATTTTGTGAGTAGTTGAGGTTGTTGTAGTTCAGGTGGATAGAATGGAGAGTTAGAGTCTGCGAGTAGAGAGAAGAAGAGAAGAGTCGAGACCTTGTTACAGGTCATGCTTAGGAACACTTTGTAAATGTAGGCATTTGCCATTTAATATAACAGAAGCAGTTTTTCCTGCATGTATTTCTATGTTATGTAGATGTCTGTGAGTGTTCTATATATGCTATGAATGTATGTTGTTATCATGCATTTGCAGGAGTGTGTTTGATTTCAGACTTGAGAGGTCTTTGAGGCTTCACACCAGGAGGGTGTGACAAAACACTGTGGGTTCTGATAGCCATGCACAAAGGATGCATTTCTGAACTCTTCGGAGTCAGACAGAGACATGCCAGGTGGGCACATAGCTTAAATCAACAACTCGAGAAAGACCTCAAGGTTGCTGAATACCTTAGAGGCAATGCTGTGGAGGAAGACACAGTTATAGACAGAAGATCTGAGGAGTTTTGTGAAGCTCTTCCAGGTGGGCATTGAGCCAGTGCAAGGAGTGCATAGGGGAAGAACTCTGCTATGAGTTCAGAGAGAACCAAAATCACAGAGGATTCTGAAGAGCTCTGCCAAGTGGGCATTGAGCATATGCACAGTGGTGCACTCAGAAGAACTCGGATGGGAGTTCAAGGAGAAACATAATCACTGAGGATTCTAAGAGCTCTGCCAGGTGGGCATTGAGCAGGTGCAAGGAGTGCACAGAAGAGGACAGAACTGTTGGATGTTCTGGGAGAAGATACTCTGCCAAGTGGGCATTGAGTAGGTGTGCAGATAGGCATAGAAGAGAGGAGAACTCTCTGAGTTCTGAAATTTGAAGGAAGAATCCACTGAGGGATCTTCACAGGGTTGCTGAACACCCTGCAGACTCAACAAGAGGTTTCTTGAGTAGAGGGATAGCTAGGAGGGCATCCAAACATTCTCCATCTGCAAGAGAAAGGAAGAAGGATAAAATCCCTTAGGGGTCTGAGCGTTTGACAAGCTCAAGAGAGATAGCACTTTGTGTGCATGAATACTCTGCAGAGGCATGGGAGTTGAAGAATCCTTTAAGGGTTCAGAATAAGGAGAAGCCCAGGAGGGTCAACGTTTTTATATGCACGACGAAGCTCAAAGTGTAAGGAGCTCGCAGAGGAAAAAGAGGACAAAGGTTGAGACCTTTGAGTTTGGTGAATTCTTCCAAGGTCTGGAAGAAAGTACAGAAGCTCAGGAGGGAGCACAGCAGCTGTCAGATTGGGCGAAGAAGGAAATATGGACCATTGGTTTCACGTCCAGGAGGAAGCAAGAAAAGCGCACAAGAAGGATGGATCTGAACCATCAGAACCGATCAAAATACCCGTCAGTCGTTTGATTGGCAAGGAGTTGCGCATGATTTAACTCTTAGCGCATCGAAGTGGGTACAAAAGTCCCGATGAGAGATGTCATTGGGATATCGGCGTTCGCCATATCGGGGATTCCGTGGACAGGAAGTCCATGCGGTTTGGAATCACGAAGTCCGAAACCCCGAATGAAGGGAAGTGCCATTTGTGGAGCCAGCTGTCGGCATAGCGGAGAATCGACACTCGGGATATCGGAGTTCTCGAGGATGAGAAAGTCGGGACATTTCAAGTTTCGAAAAACAGGATTGGATCAGAGCCATCCATTAGTTGGGGATACTTGGTGGAGATCCAGATTATCAAGGGAGTCCCGATAGAAGATCAAATCGGTGCATCGAAGATCAACATTTTGTGAGTTCTGGAGATGAGGAGGACTTGCATTTCAGAATCATGAAGTCTGATTTTCTGAAAGAAAGGAGAGCTCCATTGTGTGGGGTCCAGCTGACGTCATATCATGGATCAGGATATTGAGAATCCCGTGGACAAGGGGTTTATGCATTTCAGCATTGCGATGCCTGAAACCCCGATAGGAGACAAGGCTGTGGTCTTGTGAGATAGTGGTCACGTGAGCCAAGAGCTTAGCCAGGAGGGCTAACGCATAAAGTTCCATATCGACAATCGGTGATTGGGAGATTGTGAGGACAGAGGTTTGTGACATCGAGGGTCGCGAAACCCCGAATCCCGATAAGGAGTATAAGGTTGCGGTCTTATAAGAGGAGGTCACATGGACCAGGGCATAGCCAGGAGGGGCTAAGGCCAGAAGGGAGCGCATCGACGAATCGATGATCGGGAGATCGTGGGGATAGAAGTTCTTGACGTCGGGGATCGCGAGACTCCGAAACCCAAAATTTCATCGGGAGAGTTCACGGTTAAGTGCAGAAGTGTCGTGTGGGGAAATTAAGGACCTGTGGATCAGGGTTTTATTAGAGATTCCAGCAGGGAATCAGAAGAGCTAATTTGGCTCAAAAAGGGAATTTGAACGATCCTATGAGCAGGAGCACAACGAGGTGGTCATCGTGCGCGTCTGCATCACCTAGCCGGAACACAAATTTGTGATTATAATACCCTAGCAGAGCACTTAGCAGTTATCATTCATTAGAACTTAACCATTATTCATAGCACATATAAAACCCTAATTACAGAGAAACGCAATATCCACCAAGATCTAACACATCCAAGCACTTAGCATACATAACTAGATTAGAACACTCACCTATGACTTGTTCTATGTCATTATGATCTGGGTAACTCTACCTCAAATGCCTTGAGCTTGGATCGAGATGCTTCGACACGCTGCTTCGCCAAGGCCTCCTGCTCGATGAACTCTTGAATAACTGCCTCGTTCACAGGTCCCTCTAGGTGTTGTTATACCAAAGTGACTACTTGTTCTATCTCAGCTCCTCGGCCTTCAATCTCCTCAAAAAGTAGACAAGCTGCATCCTGGACTGGTTGGAACTTCTGAGTTACTTCCATGACTCTGCTTTGTATGGCATGGACCTGTTATTGAGCTATGAAATGTTCTTGGGATATTTTCATTCTCTCAACTACTAACAAGAGCTTCAATTGTGAGTCTACTCCTGTATAGTTGCTTCTAGTTGCTTTGCCTCCTGGAGTTGTGATTTCAGTGTCTTCAGTTCAGGATCATGAGTAAGTTTCTCATAAGTCTGTGCACTGCGACTGCTAAGTTATTTACACTCCATGACTAAGGTCTTGATTCTCTCAACTGTGCTTTGGGAAGTGTCTTCTCTTTGGTATCGCACGTCTTGCATAGTGCTTGGTACTTTTTGTAGCTTTAGATCTGATATTCTCTGTTGAAGTTGTTGAATGGATTCAACAAGCTTTGCCATTTGATTCTCCACTAGATCTTCCTCCATTTTCTCTAAGCCTGCCACAGAGAGAATTCCTTTGTGGACTGCTTCTTTGACTCCAACCTTCTCCACGAGCATTTGTTCTTTCTCCTGTTGGATTTTCACTTTCAAAATCGGTTTGGAGGTCGTCCTTTTCATGCTGTGCAACTTGAAGTTGCTCTATCACTTTATCTTGTTCTTGCTTTTGGTCTAATGTTTCTTGTTCTTTTTCTTCCTGCACACGATGAAGGTGAAATTTAGTCACATCAACTATTATGTGGATTTGGGTCAACTCATCTCCCAACTCTGTTTCATCTTATGGCAGGGGCGCAGTGGAAAATGCGTGACTAGAGTGAAGGGCTTGCTGGACACCTCTTAGCTCTATCTCAATTCTATCATACATAGCTTCTTGTTTTGCTTCATTTCTCTGCAAAATATCTTTCGAAGAATCTAATATAGCTATGATAATGAAGTCGAAGTCATCGACTGTGAACACAGTTTGTAGCTTTGGCTTACTAGCTTTGGACTTCTTCCGCGATGTAGGTTTCATGGGGGGAACCTTTATTTTCTTAGATGGTTCTATGTCATCAGGGGGATTCTGTGGCGATGTTACTTCACCTTGATTCTTCTTAAATTCTTCCCCTTCTTTCTCTTCTTTGTCCTCTTCATCACCACCTCCTCCTTTAGGTGAATCTAAAGTAGTCTCTTCTGATACACTGTCCAGATGTTGTACCTCTTATTTCTTTTTCTTCTTGCTACTGTTGGGTGCATCACACTCTTCATGAGTAACCACTGGATTTCCAATGAGTTCTGGGTCAGACATTTCTGCATGGTCGACTCATATAAGGAACTTTGCGGGCCATTCCTTAGTGATTTCTTCCAGATCCTCCTCTGTGAGCTTATAGTATGACTGAAGATCTTCTTTACTCTCGTCTGTGCGTAATGATATAAATAAAATGTCTATCTGTGCGGAAATTCATAAGGGGCATGAACGTTTCCAAAGTGTTTGGCGTCATATGAGGGAACAAATCGATAGCCCTCTTCAGCTGTAGGTAGTAGGTATGGAATACTGTGTTCGACTGCCACTGTTTCCCCATATCGCTCGAATACCAGAGCATGGTGAACTTCGAAGCAAGTGGCTCGAACGACTTAATGTCAGGGAAGGTCACACCTTCTGACATCTCCCAAGCATTAAACACGATGAGGATGAACAACCAACTAAAGTGGAACTCATAGTCCTGGCCCTGAGCTTCGTGGAAATCCACTTCTAGCTCATTGACTAATTAACTAGCCAAGTTCATCTGTAATCCCTCCACGCACTTTCCAGTGAGGTCAATGACAAACCCCATGACCTATGTCGATCTGTTCTTCCTTATTAGCTTACCAATGATTAACTGGAAAGAAAGGCGCACTGCGCCATTCTGAATGGAGGCTACCTTGTAGCCTTGTGTCCCCTTTTCTACATCGTCGTAGGTATATTTAATCCTCTGTGCTAGGGCGCAGTCTACACCTTCCCTGAGTAAAATTCTTGTGGGTCGCATCCTTGCATACTTAATCCGATGATCTTATGGATCAGCGCCAGATTGACAATGATGCATCTATCTATCCATAAGTAACCTCCATGGAAGCATGAAAATAGGATTTTAATGCATGCGTTGACCTCTTGGTGCCTTCCAAAGTGTGGTATCTTCATCACATTCAAGATAGTGGACTACAGGATGTTCATGGTCCATGTTTGGGGGATGATATTCGACTTATTTCTCTTCATCTTGGTCAAGCACTTGTGAGGAGCAAGCATGCCATAGCTCTTGTGGTCTCCCAAATTATATTTGTTGATCTTAAAGGTTAGGATCCTTTCAAAATGTGGTTTAACTGTGTGTATCCCCTTTGGGAGGTACGTCGTGATCAAGGTGTAGTTGAAGTCCCTCAGGACATTGTCACAACTCACCACACCAGACAGGGGTGGTATGTAGTCAGGTGGGATAGACGATATTAACTTCACATTCGACAAGTCATCTCGATGCTTGGCTCTTTTCTCAGTTATATCTCAGGAAGGTTTGTATCCGCGAGCAGTCGACGGGGAGGCTTGCACTCCTTTTGTCGATGAGGTTTGAATT
The DNA here is from genome assembly GCA_032191745.1 of Picea mariana. Lineage (NCBI taxonomy): Eukaryota > Viridiplantae > Streptophyta > Pinopsida > Pinales > Pinaceae > Picea > Picea mariana. The sequence continues at coordinate 29,629 of JASDQU010711657.1, forward strand.
TCTATGGACGTCACTTTCTATGCCATTAGATCGATTAAAATTTTCTCTACTGAATTTATCACAGTGTTGATCTCATTTGACATGCATGCTCGAGATCGGATAACTCAGGTCGCTGAACAAATGCTCAATGCGGTAGAACAGGTGGAAAAGTATCAATAGTCATAGCGCAATAATAGTCATCTCTCTGTGGGTTTTAATAATCATTGTTTGAAAAAGTGTACTCGATGCAACATTCAATAGGATAAATAGGAAGCGTCATAACCATATCTTCTAACGGGTCGAAACAATTTCATCAATGCATTTTCATCCGTTATGGCACGGCCTTAAGAGTTCAATGGTGAGCTTCGAGGCCATAACTGTGTTTCTAGTCATTCAGGAGTGTCGGTCGAATGGTAATAATACCTGCAATATTTATATCGCTCTATCATGGCGAAGTGTCAATCTGCACTATTCTGATATTCCTGTGAAGTTCAAATTCTAGAGACCTTCCTTTTGTGAAGTTCTATCTGGATCTTCTTGCAATTTTTCTAAAATTTTTTTCTTCTTGCTAAGATTTCTAACCTTTTTTCCTATAATCTGAGTTACTGGGTTCCTCTTCCCATTTTGATTCTTATCTTCTCTTGGCACAGTAACTTCGTGTTGTTGATGACCTTTCATAGGGTTCGAGTGTAATACTTATTTTCTGTCTAGGGTAGGTTCTCTACTTTCTTGTGTGGACGGGTTCTTTGAGTCTGTCTGTGTTCTTTCATCTTTGTCATCCAAATCTCTGGTCCTTGGTAGCTTCGACTTGTGTTCTTATTCTTCTATCAAAAGTGTTATTCTCTTAGTCATGAAATCTTTTAATTCTTGTTTTTTCGGGTCTAGGGCTTCTTCTTCTTTTCTCTAGGTCTGATCTTTCTCAATCCAAGGTTTTCCTAGCAATAAAAAAAATGGGGTGTTGTTCTTAACAAATTTAATAACCTCAAATTCTTCCTCTGTCAAAGTTCCATGAGCACTTATATATATCTTGGTAAGTCTTCCACATAGGTTTATTTGATTTCCTCTAAATAATCCTATTCCTCCCAATGAAGGAACCATAGCAGGCCTTCCCAAGGTTTCCCAAGTTCTTTCTATCATGAGAT
>JASDQU010711657.1:40907-51117 GCA_032191745.1 Picea mariana
ATATCATATGTAAAGATATACTACATTATATAAATATCTTATTTCATTTAAATAAAATAAAAAAATGCTCAAAGTTGAGACCTAGCGTCCAGCCACGAAGGAGGATCTCACAAAGGGAATTATTTGCTAAACCCAAGCTATCATCCAAGCACCCAAAGCTCTCAGTCACATGGAGGAGGACCCCACAATGATTGTTTCATTGCACTAAATAGGCCCAATCTCCGTATCCACGGCTATCGAACCAAGCACACCTGCCATACACAACACACAAGTTAGAAACACATCACAAATCAAAGCTAATAACCATACACCAAGCCACCAAGAAGAAGTCTACTATTAGCACATTAAAACAACACATACCACAAAGCACCAACTCAGTACAAGCCATGAGGAGGAGAGCTCACGGACCAAAGTCTATTACACTACGCATCCCACGCACAAGCACAAGCACCAAAGCCCATATCAAGCACCAAGCCTTTCCAAGTAGGGAAGTGAGAAGCAGTTGGTCCATATGTTGGCCTCTCTAATGATTTTAGCAAGCCCTTCTAAGCATACATCTTTGGGTCGAATTGCCCTTCACATAGTCGATAGCATATCCCAAGTACCTTGAAGAATGGTCCAACGCCAACGTGCCTTGAAAAATCTAGCAAGCGTTGAGATCACAGGCAGTAGCCAGACACCCTACCCATACCAAGCCAAGGAGACACCCACAGGATGAATCGCAAGTTAACACATAAGACACCAAATCCAAAATCAAAGTGCCAAACCATGGACAAGGGAGAAGCCGCGAGGAAACTCCACGGGTATCTAGCAGTCGACAGGAATGGAAACCCCAAATTGATATCTATGTCATCAACAAATTAACTATTCCACCAAGGGTGCCATCCATAAAGCACCGAGCCAAGAACCTGCAACACAACACAAAATGGCTGAAACCAAGAGCCCACGGGTCGAGCGTTGTACACCACATGACCAATCGAGACCAAGCACACAAGTCACGAGCCAAGAGCTAAGAGGAGCCCCGCTGAGGCAGGTAGGTGGTAGTAGCCAAACCCCAAGCCATATGTGCGGTCATGAATACCAATGACGATAGCGCTAGTAGGCCTAGCGGCCATGGTCATACCCTCCTGATGGTCGACCATGGGGGCTAAGGCCACCCCCTCCTCTAAACTCAATAGTGTGTGTACAGTAGAGGAGAGGTTGATTATGCACAGAGCGGAAGGGAGGTGTCGCCGAGGTTGTGCAAAGGAGAATGAGGGCTCTACACGCCAGGTAGGGTTTGAGTAGTTGTTTTTCTTCATTATTATTTTATTGCATGCTTGGACATGCGGGAAAAGAGGGAGGGGGAAAGTGGACCTCATGTGAGGACCCACCCCAGCTTTGACCTTTTCTTATTTTAAGTTATTTTATATTTTATTATCATTATTATTTTATTTTTTTCATTTTTTGTTAATTTTATTTTATTTTAATTATTTTAATTTTATTTAAACCCTTTGGGTTTTAATTATTTAAAAAAAAATTGTTTTAAATTTAAATTTTAAATGATTAATTTCAATTTTTATTTTATTTCAAAGCATTGATAATATTAATTAATTAATCATTCAAAAATTAATTAACTAGTGATTTGAATGATTAATTAATTAAATGTGTAATTAACATTAACATAATTAATAATATTTACTAATTAACATAACATTATGATACTAATAAAATTTATTTTTGGATTAGATTAAATGTGTTGATTAAGGCGAGAGAGTCAGTAGTTTTCTTAGGCGAAGACATCAAGCTTAGAGGCTTTTGACCCTGACCTAGCCACTTACCATAAATAGAGTAACATCTGTTTACAGACTAGCAAAAAAAAACTTACACCTAACCCTATGTTTTAAAGTATAAGTTGCACGAATGCGAGTTACCTTAGACTCTTCCCTGACAAACATTTGTTTGATGCAGATTCAATTATATAAGATGGTTAAGAATTGAGGAAATCGAGGTAGAGGGGCAACATCGCAAGGGCCGCCAACGTCGCCACCACCATCGCCTGAATTAGCTCTGATTTTGCGCTCTTTGGAGACTATAAATGAGACTTTAAAGGGGTTTCAGGCAACATGGATCGAAGTGGAGCCCCTACCATCTGGAGAGGGTAACCTTGAAGCGTCGAGGGATTCATGGGGAGGGCCTCCACCCGAGGACATCACTAAATAATTGCAGAAGATCAAACTCCTAGAGTTTGTCGGGTTCATGCTAGTGAACGTGCTGAAGCATGGTTGGAAGGAATGACACAATGTTTCTTCTTAAGAGACTATGCTTCCATGTCAAAGGAAAAAATAACAATCTTTCAGTTAAGGGATAGTGCCTTGAACTAGTGGGGAAACCTGAAGAGGCAGATGCACCTTACCCCAGACACTGTCTCTTGGGAAATTTTTGAGGAAAGGTTCCGAAAGAAATATTTACCAGTTTACTATGAGGAACAACGGGCGGGAGCATTTCATTCTCTAGTACAGGGAAACAATACCATGGAAGAGTACGAGATCAGGTTCATGGAATTGGTAAAATATGTTTTGTACATGGATAATGATCAACGACAGGCAGAACGCTTTGTCTATGGGTTAAACCCTAAGATAAGGGCCATGGTACGGATGTGGAAACCATCTTTAGTAGCAAAAGAATTTGAAAATGCACGTTATGTTGAGGAACACATGAGCTTAAACGGGGGTATGAGATCAACCTTTCCACATCATCCTGGATTTTTGAGGAAGGCCCCTAGGACCTTCTCCAAGAGAGGTATCTCTAGGCTACCTCCTTATGGTAATAGAGTCGTACCAAGGACAGTTGCCACAGGTATTTCAATGGCAGCGAGTGCAGCATCCCATTCATCACCAATGACACAGGACGGTTCACGACCTTCTCAAGGAGCAACTAGTAGGGGAAGGAGTTCTAGGGGAAGGAACTCATTTCAGAGACCATCATAAAGAAATGCACAGGTTTAATCTCATGTTACATGTTGGGGATGTTGAGGACCCCATTACCACCGTGACTACCCAGAGTTGAAAGCAGGATTTGTGCATAGGGAAGGAAAGGCCTCAATGGGAAGAACAAGCGGTAGCCACCAGATTTATGCAGTAGTTAATAATCGCCAGGAAGAACATCAATCCACAGTGGTGGAGTTGTTAGGTACGCTAAATCATATCAATGCTAAAATTTTATTTGATTCTGGCGCTACAGATAGTTTCATTTAACCATCTATATTAGAAAAGAGTGGGTTGGCAGCCTACGAGCATGATGACCTTAAACAAGTTGAGATGGTTTCAGGGGGAAAAATAGTGGTAGGACCTAGCATTGATAATTGTCTAGTAGAACTGGGAGTGTGTACTACCAGGTTGAAGGTATACATCACTGCTCTCGGGACATACGACCTAATCATTGGAATGGATTGGTTAGAATCCCATCGAACTATGGTAGATTGTTTCGCAAAAAGGGTTCTTTGTGTTGATAATGAAGGAAGACCAGTAGAGATCCATGGTGTACGGAGAAAGGTGTCTCTATGCTTTATCTCAAATATGAAGGTTAAGGGGTGAATGAGGAAAGGGTGTCAACTATATGTAGTGGAAGCAGTGAATGAAAGGAAATGAACCTCCTTGGATCAGTACCCAGTATTGTCAGAGTTGAAGGATGTTTTTCCAAACGAGTTGCCAGGGTTACCTCCTAAGAGGGAGCTTGATTTTACTATTCAGCTAAAACTTGGTGCAGAACCAATTTCCAAGACTCCATATAGGATGACAGCACTAGAACTTTATGAGTTGTAGATGCAGTTGAAAGAGCTACTCGAATTAGGGATAATAAGGCCTAGTGTCTCACCTTGGGGTGCACCAGTAATTTTTGTGAAGAAGAAGGATGGTTCCTTATGATTGTGTATATATTACAAGGACTTGAACCGTGCTACAGTGAAAAATAGGTACCCAATGCCACAGATAGATGATCTCTTTGATTAGATGAAAGGAGAAATGGTATTCTCAAAAATTGATTTGTGATCAGGGTATCACCAGTTGAGGATTAAGAAAGGAGATATTCCTAAAACTGCCTTTTGAACTCGTTTTGGGAATTACAAGTTCATTGTAGTACCTTTTGGATTGACCAACGTGCCAACAGTATTCATGAGCCTCATGAATGGTGTATTCCGGAAGTACTTAGACCGTTTTGTACAAGTCTTTCTAGTTGATATCTTCATCTATTCCAAGGGTGAAAGAGAACATGAGGAACACTTGCGAGTGATGCTGTCCTGCCATAGAGAGAACAAATTGTATGGGAAGTTGTCAAAGTGTTCCTTCTTCCATAAAGAAATTCACTATTTAGGTCATATCATTTCCGTTGAAGGAATCTTTGTGGACCCAGAAAAGGTAAAGGCCATTATGGAATGGACAGTGCCAAAAAATGCTCATGAGGTAAGAAGCTTCATGGGCCTAGTAGGTTATTATCGAAAATTTGTGGAAGGGTTCTTTAAAATAGCGAAAACCATCACCACTTTGTAGTGCAAGGGGTTCAGGTATGAATGGACAGAAGAATGTGATAGTGCATTCATCGAGCTTAAGAGTTTACTAACTAGTGCACCAATTATACAAGTGTCGGATATGGAAAAGGACTTCATAGTCTGCATGGAGGCCTCGAAGCAAGGGTCGGGGGCCATGCTAATGCAGGATGGAGGAGTGATAGCGTATGCATCAAGAAAGTTAAAGAAACACGAGGAGCTTTACGCTACTCATGATTTAGAGTTGGTAGTTGTTATAACCCTATAGTTTATAGGATCAACTGGTGAATGAGATGTTATCCCTTTACTGTGTTTGGTTGCCAAATAATTTTCCATCCTGTAAATAGTTTGAGAGAAAGAAAGAAAAAGAAAGAAAGAAAAAATAAAGAAAAAGAAAATGAGAAAAGAATAAAAGAGGGTATAAAATAAATTGAATAAAGCCCCATGCAATAACAATGACCTGGTCCATATAGTTTAAGCATGGCAAAGTCCTTTTAAATTGATGTTGATAGGATTAGTGAATAAGCTTGTCTAAACTGTTTAATATTATCCAAGAAGTTTAGGTTAGCTAGCGAATAAATTTGACCAAACTGCCTAATCTTGGTCAAATAACCCTAGGGTAGAGTAATTTCTTAGTCCAATAGTTTAATCTGGGATAAATTTCATAGGTAAGTAGGTTAGAGCATAGGTTAGTTGGTTTTATTTCAATAAAACATGCATGATGATCGATGTTGAACCATATCTTTGATGTTTTAAAGTTGGATGCCTAACCCCCATGGTGACAAAAAGCAGAGAAATCTGGGTAGACCCACATAAAGCACTTGTCCTAAGTTTTTGGAGAAAATATGATTTTTGTGCTGGCAAATTAAAGAGAGCACACAGATGAATGATGGAGGTGTTAGTTCTCAGATCTATGGTCAACAAGTTTTTCTGGACCCCCCCCGACCGTTCTACCTTTAACGGTGGGGGGGGGTTCAGAATTAAGGGTAACAAAAGCACACATCTGAATGAATGAGGCGTTGGCACTCAGATCCAGGACCGAGATTAAATTCTGGACCCCCCCAACCATTCTTATTTTAATGATGGTGGGGGGGGTCTAGAAAGTTTGTTAAACGATGCACTCATATCTATGGTCCAATGACAGGCGCACCGATGGACGGTTGATGGCATTTTTTGGAACCCCCCGACCGGTCTGCTTTTAACAATGGGGGGGGTCTAGAATGGAATGGTTTTCTGGCAGGCCCATCCACTAACGTGGCATGACTCCATTGCACCAGAATCCCACCGCTTACCACAAACCATCTTACCACTTTTCTGATATACTCGCGTCGTCCTGTGACATCATTTTCCACTATCTTGTCCTAATGGTCCTATCTCATAACTTTGTCAGTCCTTTTCCCCCTGCTCACCCATCACAGGTCCCTTCACCATTGTTGATCCTCAATCAAGAACCATCCATGACACCTGATCATACTCGTCACTCATTTTTTCCTTCCATCTCACAATCTAAAGGACCCGTTGGCCATTTATTATAGGTTAATTTATCCGTTAGCCTGCTGATCTGTCCCCCCGCGCCCAACGGGTATCCGTTTTCTCAAAACTAACCTTTTCTCCCTCATTCACCCATTGTTCACCTTCTCCCCACACCAGAAAACTTTTCCTTGTCTTCTCTCCATTCTCAGCCAGCAGTCCAAGACCACAGCCTTTCCCACTAACGTTTGTGTTTAAATTGTAGGTACTTCTCACAGTGATGGCGCCAAAATCCAAGAAAGAAGAAGCTAAGAAAAATCCTTTCCTCCCACCTCCTGTCGACCCTGACAGGATCCCCTTAGTAGACAAAGATCATCTAATCTCATATACAAGGTGTGAATTTGACTTCGCAGATTTGTAGTCATGGCTCAGAGGCATTTTCTTAGACCAAAGCGATGAAATTGGGCTCTGGGAGTCCAATCTTCCTCTATACCTTTTCCCCCAGATCCATCATTTCTCTGAATTTTCCCTCAAATGTCAGGATCATTACCTTCACGACTAGATAACCATAGTCTCATCCTCGGGGGAAACTCTGTTCGTTATCATAACAAAGGCCATTGATCAGATGATGCAGATACCCATAACTGAATCCGCCTTCCCTTTTAATCTTGAAATCATAACAAAATTATAGCGAAAACTATCTTTCCCTCAGAGAGCCCAGTTTTTTGAGCTTTTCCTCCCACAAGATGCTCATCTCCCCAAGTCAAATATCCCATATCTCTCCTCTATGTTCTCAGAAAAGGGAAATCAACTCATTTCATTGCTCTACTCTTTGCTTGGTTATTTTTTAGATGAATGGGTGGATGAACCTATATTGTGTTTTCTGTCCATTTTCTCTACAGAGGAAAGGCCCACCATTCAGTTCGACTATAGTACTTTCCTGGCTGAGAGTATTCATGAGCAGCTTTCAGTATTTTCCACAAAGGGCATGTTCTGGTATTCCTCCATACTAGATAACATGTTCATTTTTTTTCAAGTGCATAGGTTCTTTTTCTCGATGCAGAAAATGGAAAAGAAAGGGAAGCCGTAGGCGGTAACATCTTGGATTTCACTGCTCAAATGAAATTCCACGGAGTTTAGTTTCAAACAGTTCATCGAGAAGTTCTACCACCCAGTGGTGAGTATGCTCAGTGGCAGGCCAGAACCATGGATAAATGAGGAGATTCAGAGGATCTTACACCTCTCATACCTGGCAAAAACTGGAGATTGGTATCTTTACCAAAATCACACCAAGATCAGAGTATATGGATGTGAGTTAGCTCCATAAAAACTGCCCAAGTTTTTACCAGTGAGGATATTTGACATGGAGTACATAAGACAAATGATAAATTTAGACGACATACACTTCGTGTCTGTGAATAAGAAACAACAACTCAGAATTAAAGGGAAAATGACTTCTTTTATCTGCAATAGCCGAAGTGTCGGGGAAGAGGCAGACAAATTTTTGAAGGAAATGAAGTTCAAAGTTAGTTTTCTTGTGGCACTACGATCCGTGTGGGATAATTTCAGAGATGAGGGTTAAGAATAAAAATGTTCCATATGTTCATATATCGAAGCCTGAGATAGAAAGGTTCATGAATCAAACGGAGTGGGAGCTGAACACTCTGGATGAAATAGAATAGAAGGATCCTCAACTACTATCTCACAATCAACCACACCATAGGCTCCAAAGGAGAAAATACCCAGGAAGGATAATTCACCTTCTGTCACCGAAGTCTTGGCTGAATTTTTCCAATTGCATACCAAAAGGCCGAAATCCAGTCATGAAACTGACACGGCTGGCGAAAGGGGAGGCCAATTCACTATGAATATGAAAGGTGATTAGTCACATCTTGTCACAAGAAACAAGCAGATCATGTCTGCAGTTTCATCCAAGAAACCGACTGATACTTCACTAGTCAATCAACCGAGTAAAGGATGACCAAAGTTGAGTATTTTCAAGAAATATGACCTGATCAAGAAGAGGAATCAGATGTTGACCAGCAGTACTTATGCTCAGTTTTGGAAAGAGACATCCATGACATAACATAGAGTGTTGTCTGTGTTTGATACAGAGAAGGATATAATGCACATGGATTTTCTGCAGGCACAGGTGCCCGATCCAAAGACAATTACTGATTACAAAAGGGAAACATTCAAGTTCCACACCAGAGATGTGCACCCAGCTGATCAAATGGATCTTCACAGGAAAACTGGAGAAATGGTTTTCTCCACTTTGGAAAGTGCTTCTACTTCGGTTGCTAAACTACAAGTCTCTTTCAGCAATGTACAGACACAACTAAAGTTAGAAAAGATATCATCCTTTGCAAAGGATAACAGAATTAAAACATTGGAAGAACTGGTCCTCAAGATCGGGTATGACCCCTCGAATGTGAAAGAAGTCGAGGAGATGATTAAAAAGAAAAATTCCAATATAGCATCTTTGAGGAAACAAATGAAACTTCCACCCATGGAAGATGCACAGAAAAAGGAGATAGCTGAGATAGAAGGTGATAAGGATGAGATGCTCAAGTTGATCATGGAGCATAACGCACAGTTGAAAGAGATGGAAGAAGAATTGGAAAGGTTAGTGAAGGATAAGAAACAATCAACACCTATGGAGGTCATTCCATTGAGCGCAGTTCCACTCACAGGAGTAAGCACAACATCCACAACAAAAATTCCCTTAGCAACTCCACTAACAACTCTGGAAAAGACAACGGAACTAGCCAAATCCATGGAGGAGATGAACTTGCAAGAGACATAAATTAGCAGACTTAAAAAGGAGGTTGAGAACCTTCAGGAACTTATGTCTTCTTACCAAACCAGCTACTCCATGGAGAAAAAAACATCAGATAAACTCAAACAAGAACTGCAACATCTTCAAAAGAAAACAATGGCAAACAAGACACTTGTTGAGGCCAAGGAAAATATCTGGATGGATATATCCAAATCCATAAATGAAATATGGCCTATGGTGCAAATCATGATTGAGCAAAATGAACTAGTACAAAGGAGCAAGCAAGCCATTGAGAAAATAAGAGAAGAACTGGGAGAAATCCCACAAAATCCACTAAGATCATTAAATTTATGAATTCCAAAACTAGGGAAGAGTTAGAGGATTTGAGGATTGAATACGGGACAAAAACCATCGTCGAAGTCAAGAGAGTTCTAACCAAAAGAGGACTAATGTTGCAGTTGGAAGAGAAGGTCCAGACTATGGATGCAGGAGTGAAAAGATTTTTCAACAAAATCGAAGCTCTGCAGAAGAAAGGACCGATCTAGGTGGATATCGGTGGCCACCCACCTTTTCCAAATGGCTCAAAATAGTTTTCTGGCCATTTTGGCAATTTACTATTTTTAGCAGCTTTTAACTTCTGATGCCATTTTGAGGGTCCAAATGAAGGTTTTTCGAGATCAAGGTTCTCAATGATAGTCAAAGGCATAATTGAGCCCCCAAAATGAACTCCTTGACAATACCTTTCTAATGAGCTATCACATGCCTAAAACGGAGATCGTATGCAAAAGTTACGACCCCGGGAAGTTGATGTACTCACTTACCCAAACGGGGCCCACATGACTTTTGGCACTTCATCTCCTAGGGTTAGGTTTTTTGGATGTCCAGGACTTTTGGCATTCCCTTCTATTGTAAAAAGGCCTTTAGAGCCTCATTGTAATCATCTTCTTGTGAATGCGAGTAGCCGTCACATCTCTTCTCAGAGATAAGCTGCCACCATTCTAGCGAGTCTTTCACTCTGTATTTTTACAGTCTCTGTACATTTCTATGATTAATAGAAATCATGTATTACTGTATATCTGTGTTTATGGTTGCATATCTAATACATTTTTGTTATATTCTTTAATATCTGCAATATCTCTGTACATTTCTTTATTATATCTCTGCTCTCATTTCGTGCCGAAAATAATCCGGATCAGTGGTATCAGAGTAGGTTGCTCTTGATCGTTTTTCAGTGCATGTCATCGACGAGGTCCGAGTATAGAAAGTTGGGTCTCAAGATTGTCTCTCTCGAGGACAACCACTCTCTCACACCCAAGAAACCCTCAATGGCGGAAGAAAAGAAAATGATGGAGCAGACGATTCTATCAGTCTGTTGCTTGAGCAAGCTCTCACGCGACAGAGGGACAAAATGATGGAGAATTTTTCCCACATCCTTCAAC
>JASDQU010711658.1:2819-21564 GCA_032191745.1 Picea mariana
TTGGGTTGAAATGGTAAAATAAAAACTTTAGGATATACTTCTAACTAATTTTGTCCCCCACCCCTAACCCCTGAAGCATTCTATAAACCCCCTTTCACTCCCTGATCCAGGAGGATCAAGAACACTCAAAGAGATCCAAGAGGATCCAAAATGATAAAAAATTGATCATCTCAAATTCTCTTGAAAATGACTTCATTATGTAGATCTCAATGAGATATTTCCAACGACACATGAATCACCTCAAATGAACGTCGTATGAGAAAGTTATGGTCATTTGAATTTTTCAAGAAAAAGGCAAAATGGGGGTGCCACATGGCAGGCCCACAGACTACCATGTGGAACATCCGTACAACTAATAGGGAATGAGATGATGTTAACATGATGTCTTCATGCTAACATGGCAACATGAGAGGCTACCACATGTCACTCAAATTTGGCATTATGGGGGTCTAGTTGGACCTATCTGAAAGTGACATATGGCAGGTCGTACAGGTGACGTGGTGTTGACTTGGCATGACCATATAGTATAGTTGGAAGGTGATTGTATGTTGAGGTGGAAGATCCATACAGGCATGTTCTAGATGACATGGCAGGATGTTGATGTAGGAAATAGGTGGACCAATCGGAGAGTGCCATGTGGCACTCTCTGATTGACCAAATTTGGCTAAGGGGATAAAATTAGTTGGGTCGAATGGGAATTGAACCCATGACCTATGGGGGAATATTCCCATAATATTCCAAAGACTTCATAATATTCCACCTACCATTGTGCCACATGCACCGGTTGGTTAGAACAACCAATGGAATGATATTTAAAGTTGTAACCATGAACCCAAGCATATAGGGGGACAATTAGGTCAACTTACCCTATATAAACCTAGCACCGAGCATATGCACAACATGAAAATGCATGCAAAGGTATGGCATGAATCTCAAGGTGGGATGTTTTACCAGAAGTTTTACCTTTGCATTGTTTTGCATGCCAAGAGTTTATGCTCATGAGATTTTGAGCTTTGAGACTCTTTGAGAGAAGTATAGAATGTTTATACTCATTTTTCACAATTTTTCGAGAGTATGATGGTGATGTTAGTTTTGTGCTAAATTAATCTGTATGAAATTCTTAGTTACAGTTGTGATGTAGGAGACCCATAGTCTCGTTATGTGTGCAAAAGGGGGTCTTTAAGTACCTGTTCAAAACATAATCAATTTTATACTCATTTTTCTCATAATTTCGAGAGGAATTTAGTGATAACCTTTGTTTCTAGGTTTGAGTATCAGAATTGAAGGGTGTCTTCAAATTTTCCATTGTAAGTCATCATTGTATCAATCATTTGGGAATTAATAGAGTGGTCTCACTGTTTGAAAGCGAACCCAAAGATGTAGTCCAAAATGAGTGAACTGCCTTATCAAACTATGTAATGAGATTGCTTATTTTCTTTCTCTATTTCTCTCTATTTTGGCACTCATTATTTCCGCAAGTTATTATCAGTTGATGAAGTTTATGGATAAATAAGTGTTTTCACATGATATTTTGCAAATAGTCAAGACAATCTTAATTTCCCAAATTTGGTTGGTTGTTTAGTGTCTTTTTAAGAACTAATTGACATCTAAGGATTTTCGGATCACTTCCCCCATTTATTGAATCATAACCCCCATCTACTTTAAGTTCTTTGTTTGCGGCCAATAGAGTTTTCATATTATAATTGAATATACAATTATAGTTCACATATATATGGCTTATAACCATTTCAAAATTACATTTAGATTCATGTTGTGGATAAAAAAAGGGCATTATAGGATAGGTTTTGGGGCCCTCTAGATGGTAGTGCGAGTAAAAGCAATAGCTTTAAACATTGTCTAGTCCCTTTTTATTTGTTGAAAGTAAAAAACAAATTGTGTATAAATGTCAAAAGTTTATCATAGAAAAGATATAAATCCCTCTAATATATTTCCAATGATCCAAAGAGCACAAAAAATAGAGTCCAAGGTAGAAAATTTGTGACAAAATTACCATCCTTAAAAGGTAGAAAATTTGTGACAAATTTAACATCCTTAAAAAGGCTAAAGTTTTGAATAGTGTCTAATTTCCCTTCTCCTTCTACTTGTACCAAAATTCATGCAACAAAAAAAATTTGTACCATCACTATGCATACAAACCCTCAGAGAAACTAACTCTCCACCCAAAAATTCTCTATAGAACAATAATTTAGATTTTTCTCTCTTTGCATCGAAACAATGAGAGCATATTTTGCATATTGAGCATCCTCCACATGCTAGCTTAAAAAGCCCATATTTCAATTTAATAAAACTAATCTCAAAGCTTAGACTAATATAAAACAAATCTTAATTAATTTGTGTTTCATAATTAAAGCTTTAGGACTTTTGGATATACTTCTAACTAAGTTTGTCTCCCACCCTTAACCTCTAAATCCTTTAATAAACCCCATTTCACTTCTCCCATTTGTGGAATCATAATCTCCATTTATTTTTAGTCCTTTGTTTTCAAAAAATAGAGTTTTCATATTATAATTGAATATATAATTATGGTTCACATATATCTATCTTATAACCATTTCATAATTACATTTAGAGTCATATTGTGGATAAAAAATAGGGCATTATAGGATAGGTATCGAGGCCCTAGATGATATTGGGTGTAAAAACAATAGCTTTAAATGGTGTCTAGTCCATTTTTATCTATTGAAAGTTGTAACGACCCTATCGATATGACAATAAAAGCGACGTACAATAGGTAAAAAAAAAAAATTCATTAGGAAAACATATATCACAATTAAAAGTAACATCATCAATAAATCATCCCAAATATTAACGAAACAACATTAACGCATTAACAATCAATCATGATGCAAAGCCGACACATCATCACCATGAATAATAATACACATATCGATGCATTAATACAAATAAATAACAGCCGATAATGACACATAAATAGTACGAATCAAAATCGCTAAACTCATCTCATCAGGATAATCATCAGATAACACCAGGACACATGAGATAACATAACGATACTTAAAGATCATAAAGATAACCATATTAATGACATAATATACTACCTGCCCAACCTACCCTGCAAGGTTAGGACCTCCATGACACATTAAAATGTTCAAGCCCAGGTTCCAATTGATTTTAACCATTTGAGGTCTCAGGGCTGGCGATTGTGATGAGGAACAAGGAGGTTTTTGCATCCCACTAACACAATCAATCCAAGAAACTAGCTAAATCAACAGAGTCTACGATCATCGATCTCATCAATCCATCAATCCTAAATATCAATTAATCAAGGCGCAAGGGTAATAATTCACATAACACATAATACACCACAATAAATCCAAGGCGCAAAAGTAAGTATCAGTTATATTCGAGGCACAAATCCCAATCACTTAATCATGTACTCATCGACAATTAAATGATGCAAGAGAAACAGACTTAAACATAATCATATGTCGACATACTAATGGTGCAAGAGTATTATCAACCTTATTTCGTGGCTCAAGGGAGTCTAACTACTTAACTAGTTAGACATCAATATTACAATCAAGGCACAAGAAATCTAACCACATTAATCCAAGGCGCAAGAGAATCTATTTACTAAATCCATCATATGATGACATAAGAGAAGGCGCAAGGTAATCGACTTTATTTAATTGTTGCGTAAGGAAATCTATTCACATACATAAAATTATACATCACCTTGAGTTAAGGCGCAAGAGTATCATCAATTAATTCATTGTGCAAGAGATGTGAGGTCTAAACAATCATTCACCACATCATAAATTCATTACATGCAAGTAGTCTAATTTCTAAAATATAATTCTTTACATCATGGTTTCGTTGCATGCAAGAAGTCTAGTGTCTAACCTTTTCCTTATAATATAAACTCAAAACAAACAGTAAACAATGAATTGACAATATATCTCTAACTTAACCATAAACCTTAATGGAAACAACATTAAGGAAAAGCATTAAACCTGAATAATGGATTAAACAATTAAAGGAAAGCAATAACCTTTTTCTTATAATTTAGACTCTTAATTAAAAACAAGAACGATATGTTCCCTCCACTCACGAAATAGATATTTCCACCTTTTGATTCATTGGTTGGATCTACGTCGAGCTAAATGAGGGAAAAACACACGGTTAAGGGGAAAGAAACTACAAAGTAAGCACCCAAAAATTTTGTCGGGCAAGAGATCACAATCGTTGTGTGGGAAGGGGAAATTTCTCTTAGCCTGGGTAAGGCAAAGAGGGAAAAATTGTAGGGCTTTGGAGTGTCATTCGTTGATGGTTTCTCACAGCCAATGCAGAGATGAAACAAAGAGGTAGGAGGTCGATTTAGTGTGGGTTTCTCACAACCAATGCAGATAGAAAATGTAGAGATAGGAGAGAGCAATCCAAGTTTTAAAAATCATTTTTAAGAGAGATCTTCAACAGGAAAAATGCAGGGAAAGGAGAAGGCATTCGAAGTTTCTAAAAATCACTTTTTTAAGAGATCCCATCCATAGGAAAAATGTCGGGAAGGAAAACATAATAACACAGAGACAAAAACACAGAGAGTTTTAAGCCAACGATTTGTTGGTGAAGGAAGAAAAACGCAAGAGAATGTATGTCGAGAATTCGTTGTGTTAGTAACAAAATACAGAGGGTTTTTATCCATATGATTTGCTTGTGAAGGAAGCAAAACACATAGAAAGAAGAAATGCCAAGAGACTTGCCAACACAAGATCTGGAATTTACCCATCGTCGGGCTGGGCAAAAATTATTTTGGAAGCAGAGATAAGATTTATTGGGAGAAGGTTCCAAAAAAAACACAGAGGTAGGAGGTGCAATCTGTCTGGGAAATTAATCCATGGCAAAACACAGAGAAAAAAATCTCAAATACTGAAAAAAAATAAAAACACTGAGTTTAGGATGTGAACACAAATCTATAGCTGGGAAAATGTATAGGTGACAAAAATAAAATGCAGGGAACCCTTAATTTATCATCCAACAACAATTGTGGTTGAGACAAACATGTGGAAATTTTAATCCTAGCACGAACGCGGAAGTTAGAAAACTTCAGAGAATACCCATTACAAAATGTTGAGGGTAAATGCAAATCGTAGTGATCTTGAAGGGAAAAACACAGGTTTTAAATTATAAACACAGGCCTCTTCATTATCAGATCAACGAAATAAGTAAATTCACACACATCCAGTTCTAGAAATCCATTACAAATTCCATCAACATATAAATCCATATAGAAAAAAATTTAAATAATTTACAAATGCAAATTTTAAACATGTGTATCGTAACCAACGGATGGACTTGTTGATGTTCTTCGGCAGTTGGAAATCCTCCTTGCTCCCGCTTTCTAATCGTTGATACCTCACTGGTACCTCCCAGCCAATGCTAGGGTTACTCTTCTTCCCCCTCAGCCCCTCGAGCCGAAAAGGGGCCACGCACACAAAACCAGAGAAAAATCTAGCTTCCATCTTGCCTCGCAAGGTCGAGCTACCACTCTCTTTTTGAGTTGGGTATCCCAATCCTCACAAGAAAAATCAGTCAAAGAAATTCCAACATCATAACCTTACGCATACCAGTCGTGATCCAGTCCTCTTCTCTGTCATTACTTTTATAGATTTATTCTTAGTGACCACTTTCCATTTGCATTTTTAATTCGGTTTATTCAAATTTAATTAGGAAATACTCTCTCCGTACACTTGTCACATGATCCTTTAGTTGCACCAGAAATTCATTTATTTAATTTAATTTAATGTCAATTTCCCTCACCCATCCTAAAAGCACTCCTAAAAGAACTCCTTGTTGTCCCTTTATTCTCTCTATTTCCTTTTAATGGCTGACGCCTATCTAAAACTTAGTTGTGTTTTATGTAGTAAAGTTCTTTAGTTAGACTAGACTAGATTCCTTTCTATGTTTCCCATTCCTTTTTACATTCATTTCCCTTTTTGTCTAAGTTCCAATTTAGCATGCCTTGCACATAATCAATAATTAACTCTTTAAATAAAATATTTCTCTTTTTAAATTCTTAGCTTGATTTTTTCTTCATCCCCCTTTTATTAATTAATTATTTATTTATTTTTAATCTTCTTACCCTATTTAGACCTAGGCTTAGAATTTTTTCTTTTTTTTAAGGGAATTTTATAATTAATAAAAAATTACTCATTTAACATTTACTTTAAGGCTCACCATGTCAAAAAAAAATATTGTTTTCTAGGCACCTAGGTTCATTGACTCGCCTTTATTAAAAATCGTGACGTGTCCTTCAAGACGCACTACATGCTCCAAGGGTGCCACGCGCCTTTGAATGATTTTGGTAGTTGTCCAACCCTTGAAGTCAATACTCCATCATGCAACCTTGTGAGAGACTAAGGGCCTCTAAGGAACAAAGACCCTACCTTATTGTGTGCCCCTTAGAATCTTCGTGAGTGACTGTCTCATTCTACCCTCACGACATCGTGGATCTCTTGAACTAGGTAATCGTTAACCTACAATTTGAGCCATGGCGGGAGTGCTAGTAGGTTGTAGCAGGGATGTTGCCACACCCCTCCTTTAATATCTAGTTTATGTGCATGGCCCCTTTACTCCTAACGCGAGTCTGATTAGCAAGCAATCATCTACATGCATCCATCAATGAAACATGTCAACGATTCATAAAAAACATCATAATATACCCGATCATAGGTCACATGTGTGTAAAAAGAAATACCCAAACTATATATAGTCCACTCCCTAACTCTATCCGGAGTCCAAGGAGGTCCACCGATGCCATCGACATCCTCAATCTGTCAAGTGTCCTGTACACACAGGAGAAACCCGTCAATAGCACATGGTTATACATAAATAACATAACATATCATCATAATCCACAATCTCATCATCAGAGTCCATAAGCGAAGCAGACAATCATATAATGAACCGGATCACTTGCACGCAAGGTTCCTCAAAGAATAATTCAAATCATGTGTACACAAGAGAGGGATGTTACATACACCCCCTCTTGTTTTAAACTTCGTATCGAAGTTTCACAGTATATAAGTGCATAAAATAAAGTATCTGACAAGATCTAAATGTCTAACTATCAAACAAAAATGGAAATTGTTGGCGCATATCATATGCGTTCTCCCAGGTAGCCGAGTGTGGACTATAGTTGTCCCACTGGACCTTGAACTGATTGATTGTTCAACATCGTATTTGTTGAATGCGATGGTCTAGAATGTGGATTAGCTCCGTCATGAGTGCACCCTCGTCTGATACCTACAAAGAAATCATGTCAATCACATGTGTAGGTTCGCTAACATAATGTCTCAAAAGAGATACATGAAAAACATTGTGCATACGCCTCAAAGAATCAGGCAAGGTTAGTCCATAGGCCACAGGCCCTTTATTTTCCACAACCTTGAAAGGTCCCACGAACCTAGGAGAGAGTTTAGCACCCTTTCCAAACTTGATCGAATTCTTGTGCGGTTTCACCCGCAAGAAGACTCGATTGCCAACTTCATAACTATGGTCAATGTGATACGCATCGTCATAACTATTATTTCAATCATGCTCTTCCTTGATCCTTTGTCTTATCGTTTGCATTTGTTCTTCCATTTCTTGGATCACTTTTGGTCCTACCAAGACCCTATCTTCAAGTTGATCCTAGCTCAAAGGCGTCTGACACGGTCGCACGTAAAGAAAATCAAATGGCACCATCTTAATGGTGCTTTGATAGCTATTTTTGTATGCAAACTCTACCAGTGGCAAGAACTAGTCCCAACACTTATGTTGATCCATCAAGTACATACACAACATATATTCCAAGATTTGGTTCATTCGTTCTATCTACCCGTCTGTCTCTGGGTGATACGTGGTACTAAAGTTAAGTTGGGTTCCCAAGGCCTCTTGGAAACTAGTCCAAAATCATCCTGTAAACATTGATCCTTAATCGGATATGATCCTCTTAGGAATACCATGCAATCTCACAATCTCGCTGATAAAAACTCTAGTCATTTCTGGTGCCTGATATGTCATACGCACAGAGATACAATGTGCACTCTTCGTCAGAGTGTCTACTACCACAAAAATCGAGTCATGCCTCCTTGCTATCAGCGGCAATCCAACAATGAAGTTCACCAAAATGACCTCCCATTTTGATTACAGAATAGCGTGTGGCTATACTAATCATGTCGGATGTCTATGTTCAGCCTTCACTTGCTGACATTCTAGACATCTCACCACGTAGTTGACTATGTTTTCCTTCAGTCCCTTCTAGAAGAATAAGGGTTTAAGGTCTACCCTCATCTTCATGACTCCTGGATGAGCCATGTACAATGATCTATGAGATTCGTTTAAGATCAAACTTCTCAACTCGTCATTGGGCGGTACGTAAATCAAGTTATTATATCTCATTAATCCATCATTTTCCACGGTAAATCCCTCAAATTTTGGTACCAACATGGTGTCTTGTCCGATAAATTACTTAACTTCCTTATACCAGTCACCGTTGCGTTGTATAGTTAAAATATTTTTGCGAAGGTTCATCTGAAGAGGTATCACCGAAAATATGTGTGGTCTCCGACTCGATGTATCTGCCACTCTGTTCACTGTTCCTTTTATGTAGGTAATCTCAAAATTGTACTCGCTAAACAGTTCTGACCAATGCCTTTGTCGCGCATTCAAGTCACTTTGTGTAAAAATGTGTTGCAAACCATAGTGGTCCATTTTTAGTTCGAATTTTCATCCAATTAGGTAGTGTCTCCACACTCTCAAGGCATACACAATGGCCAATAACTCCAAATCGTGCATTGCGTAGTTCTCCTTGTGATTTCTTAACTTCCTTGGTATGTAAGCGATCACTCAAACGTTCTACATCAAGACTCCACATAATCCTTCCTTGGATGCATCTATGGATACCGAGAAGTCCCCGTCCATGTCAGGGACTTTTAGTATCGGTGTTGTCATCAACAACTCCTTAAGCCTTCAAAATGCTTCCACGCATTTCTCTGTCCATACATACTTCTTCTTTTTTTCTGGAATTCCGTAATCAGATTTTCTATCTTCGAAAAAACCTTCGACGGACCATCCATAATATCCAGCTAAACCCATGAAGCTACGTACTTATGGTACGTTCGTCGGTGCGGGCCATTCCATAATAGATTCTACCTTCGTTGGATCCACAACGATACCTTCGTCGTACATAATATGCCCTAAGTAATGAATCCTTGATTGATAAAAAGAGCATTTTGACAGTTTCCCATATAATTTGTTCTCTCACAAGCATTGTAGTACCAAGCGCAAATGTTCGTCATGTTCTTCCATCGTTCAAGAATATATCAAAATGTCGTCAATGAATACTTGAACAAACTTGTCCAAGTATTCATGGAACACCCCATTCATCAAGCTCATGAATACCCTTGAGGCATTTGTCAGTCCAAACGGTAAAATGATAAACTTGTAATGTCCAAACTTCGTCTTAAATGCAGTCTTAGGAATGTCTTCCTCCTTGATCTGTAATTGGTGATATCCTGACCTCAAGTTGATCTTTGAAAACACTGTCACGCCCTTCATTTGATAAAACAAATCATCTATTCTTGGCAACGGATACTGGTTCTTGATCGTTTCTTTGTTCAATTGACGGTAGTCAATGCAGAGTCTCCACGACCCATCCTTCTTCCATATGAAAATAACAGGTTCACCCCAAGGCGATACACTTGGACGTATAAGTCCTAGGTCCAACAACTCCTTCAGTTTCATTTTCAACTCCTGTAACTCGGGGGTCTACATCTGATAAGGCATTCTTGCTATCGGTTCAGTTCCAAGTTTTAGGTCGATGGTAAATTCTATTTCCCTCTCAGGAAAAAAACCTGGTAACTCCACTAGGAATACATCAGAAAAATTCTCGTACTTCCGAAAGGTTTTCCGATCCTTTCACCACGCCCTTTTAGATCAATGCAAGGATCACATATAGATTGCATCCCTTGCTCATTTTATTCCATATTTGTAGGGAAGAGATGAACCTTAGGGAAACTCCCTGGTTCCTTCCTACAATCACTCATCTTTGTCCCTCGTCATCGGTCAAACTCAACTATTTCATCTTGTTGTCGCAAGAGTTGACTCTAGGCTGTAATAGAGCCAAGACTTAGCACATTTTAAAAAGAAAAAGTTATTTATTGTTCAGAACTTGACTTGGGTTGCAGCAAGCCAAACCCTGAAAATTTATTTTGAGTGCACTTCTGACCTAATACACTCAGAGACAGTTCTCTAAACAGCAAGGGCTCTTTTCTCAGGAATATTCAATGATTACAGTAAGAAGGCCAGATTTCTTATTAGAAAAGATGTTTAATCAGGTTTGGGGGTTGATCTAGGAAAACAGTCCATTGGGCATGGAGTCAAGTGAAAACCACAGAAAGGAGATCATAACAGGGATCACATTACTTGCAGAAAATGAGGCAAAGTAAGTCTTTCTTTCAACTATAAATAATCATGATTTAGTAGCAGAAAAAGGAAAAGGAAAGGTCCATCACAGTGAAAGCATCTATCAGGGATGAATTTTCACTATAACTTTGGAAGAAAAAACTGAAGGTTGATGGCTAGATACAGAGCACTTATCTGGAGTGAATTCTGAACAGTCACCATTGAAAACATAACTCTTATTAACTGTGTGAAAGGAGCATGTAAAATGAATTCCAGACAGATTTTAACTCAGTCAATAAAAGAACAGATAGAATAAATGACAAAAGGAGAACATAGTGAAAGAAAAGACCGTGATGAATCTCATGATATTAAGAAACATGTCACTGTGTATAATTCCATTACGGGCTCTCAAATAACTCTGCGTTCCACATAGGAGCTCTCTGCCCTCCGAGCTTCCTCCCAGCTTCTTCCCCCCCCATTTTCTTTACAATGAATGCATCTCTATAAATTCCCTCTCTCAAGGAGGTTGAAACTGTCTCCTATCATAACTGACAGTTAACTAATTTCAATTGTCTTTAACTAATTATAACAGTAATCTAAACTAAAATTAAAAATACAACTCAAATCCTAATTTCTAGCAAAATGTTTATAGCCGTAAGTGCATTAGATCCTCCTCCATATAGATGAGTTGTAGTGGTGGCTATCTAGTCGTCGGAATAAAACATAATAGATTTCCTAGTGCATTTTGTTCAGGTCCCTTATATCCCTTCGATGCAATACAAACTGTAAGGTATCCATTGGACACACCGAGCAAAATACACAAGAGCGACATCCAACCTTCGCTACCATATTTTGCTGTAACATAGAAAACAGGGATGAAGCTTGATCAAGAAAATGTTGCAATCATTAACCAGGCCTAGTAACGTATCTCCTAACAAGATCTCCAACATTAAACATTGCTATCGAAACAACAGCATACCATGAACCTTTCCCATTTCAAACGTTCAATAGCAGTTGAGGATTCATGATCCATCGTGTGAACTTGGTTTGCAATAGAACTAGTAAGCATTCTGATCTCTTTTGTGAAACGCTGAAGAACACCAATCAAGGGCATCATAAAAGAGTCAACGAAATCCTTCTGCCCCTTGGCCAGAAACTGCAGAGCTTATCATCAAATTAGCTGAGGTAATGTCAAGTGAATTCTGAGGTGCAATAACCACTTCGTATGTAATAATATAATATCCTGTGGTGTAGTTCCATCATTTAATGGAAATGCATCAAAGACCGATGTACATAATAACTTCCGGATATGCATTACCTTGCTATTGAAACAAGGCCCTATTAATTGACTTATCTGCTGAAAATTGTTTAGAATAAACAGACGTGGCTGCTTGGAGCTCCAGGGTCTTTAAATAAAGACTCTTCAATATGCGAAACCAAAAACTCGGAACCAAGAACTCGGCTTTCGGACTTTCGGAGAACAGGGCGTAGTATGAAAAACAATAATCGAAACCCTGAAATCCCATGATTGGTGGTGTTTCGTGCATGCGGCACGTGTTGGTGTTATGTATTATCATTTCTTCAGTTCTTTGTTTCTTCCATCGCTGAGATTTATTTCAGAACTAAGTTTTAATGCAGAAATCAGTTGCAAAGACAGGATTTAAACCACGCACATCACTAATGACCAAACTCGTCCGTTGAATAGATGTTGGAGATGATGTATTTTTTTACTGCGCGCATCTCATCTATCTTTCAAAACCTAAAAAWTTGCAAACTCCGTCTTGACAGCAACAGATAATACTAACCTRAGATTCTGACCGTTTTTGCTGTTYCGTAGTAGAGGTYTTCCAAACCGATAATATCCACGCGTTTTAACGCTTCTGTGCACACTTTTTATTGCRCCACGAATGAATTAGCGATCCATTTCGAACAGGTACTCGCACCTTCTCCAATCTTCAGATTCMGTTGATAATTTCATTTTCAATTCAAACAGCCYGCCACAAGATGCCTTTCCCTTTTGTCTGGGAACTCAAATCTCCCCTTTCTCTTGCCATAACGCGTAAATCCCTACTGCAATGATGGCAKCGATCAACAYTGYTGCACMAAATGCTATTCCAAATATTTCCCATGTACTTAGAKAYGTTGATCCTTCTTCCAAAAAGTTGTAAACYGATGCTATGAAATAATAGGGTCCAAATTCATCTGGAAGTTTGTCCATCTGCCAGCTTAAAGCCAAGCCAAGATTTATGATTTTCGATCGCTCAAAAGACTTGCTCCCAGGCGGGGAAAAAAGTCGGACTGTTATATTCAGATACCTGTTGGCATCAAACCCCATGCAGCAGAGATAACGAGACCCCTAGTTAATTTATAAGCTTGATGCGATTCTCAGACACATTGGGATGAAGACACTAAGGAGAGAAAAATTCAAACTCTGTTACATCACATCTTGCAATTGAGTATCACATCATGCGATTCCAACCAGTCCATACCAATCACAACGTCATAATATCCTAAGATCGTGACGCACAAATTGACCTTCGTGAYGAAATCTCCCAGGTTAAGGCTACAATCCATAACCTTTCCACCAACCTTCTGCTTGGCTCCCGAAGCCATTTCCACATAGCTAAACTCATCTTGTTCGAATTCCTTTACCTTAGTTCTTTTTAGCGTTGCACCAAAAATAAATCTCTGTGTAGCACCTGGATCTATCAAAATACTAAATTTCTAGTCAGCGATGGCACCTGACGTCTCAAGCACAATAGACTGGTGCTCATCCTGGCAGTTATTCACCACTGCATGAATCTGGTGGGCCTTGTCGAAATCCCTATTGTAGTGTGTTCGGCTGACCCGACTGTTATGGACCTATCAACCAGGCAGTGACGCTGGTAATGTGGCTCTCCACATGTCCAACATCTGGTCTTCGGTCCAGTATTCCTGGTCCCCGAAGTCGAATTCAATGGCCCACCGACCTAGAACCTTGGTCTGTTCTGTTGAACATGTATAAACTATTTTTGTTGTGGACGATGTTGTTGAGGTGCCAGTCATCGTGGTGTCGTGAATTTGGATCCTCTCGGAGTGCCTCGATACCCTGATGGATGTCTAGCTGGTGTCTGATGCTGTTGCACACCAGATGTCGCCTATCCTGTCGGTCTCGTAGGAGTCCTGCTCTGAAACCCACTGATAAGCTCTTCCTTAGCTATGAGGGCCTTCTAAACAACAACGTGTAACGTTTGAGGAATTAATATCCTTACTTTCGCACAAATGTTAATGCTAAGGTAGAACACGAACTTTTTGACCTTAAGCTTCTTAGTGTTCAGATGTGGTGCATACCTAAATAGCTCCATGAAACGAGCCTCATACTCGAGCACCTTACGACCTCCTTGTCGTAAGGTGTTGAACCCATTAAGTTAACACTCAATGAATTCCTCAGAAAAATACCTCTCTTGGAACTGCTCCTCGAATGGTTCCCATGACACGTCTTCGACGACCATGTTTAGTTGTGGCAGGAGTGTCTTCCCCCATATAAGAGTGCTCCCCTTCAACTGAAAGACCATCATGTGGACTTTCATGTTGGAGGTATAGTCGTGAAATGAAAAGAACATCAACATGTTCTCCAACCATGCCTCGGTGGCTGCGCCATCCGTGGCACCCAAGAACTTGGGAAACTTGACCTTCTCGAGTTCTCAATGAATGTTACTACTGTCAACTAGGGCACGCGGTGGACCCTCGAGGGGTACCTACGCCCTGGCCTCATCTCTATCCAGGCGGCTAATCAAGGTCTCTGACATCCTCTGAAAGGACCTCATCAACCCAACAACATCCCCCACAACAATTTGTTCATGTCCAATGAATTTTTCTTCTCCTTGGGGGTTAGACCCCTCTGGCATGGATGCTACTGGAGGCGTTCTACCTCCTTCCCTAGCACCACATCATCTTCCTCCAAGATGTCCTCTAACCATGATTACCGGCACGAACACAATTCACTTTGATTAGTGATAAATTATTAATAAAATGTTTATACAATGGAAGGCGCAATGATCCCCAGTCGTAGGGTTGAACTCGTTCTGATACCATATGTAACGACCTTGCCGATATGACAACAAAAGCGATGTACAACAGGTAAATTTTTTTTCGCGTTAGGAAATCATATATCACAATTAAAAGTAACACCATCAATACATCATCCCAAATATTAACGAAACAACATTAATGCATTAACAATCAATCATGACACAAAGTTGACACATCATCACCATGAATAACGATACACATATCGACGCATTAACACAAATAAATAACAACCCATAATTAGTGCATTTATACAATTAATAATGACGCATAAATAGTACGAATCAAAATCGCTCAACTCATATCATCAGGATAATCATCAAATAACACCAGGACACATGAGATAACATAACGATACTTAAATATCATAAAGATAACCATATTAATGACATAATATACTACCCGCCCAACCTACCCTACAAGGTTAGGACCTCCATGAAACATAGGCAACACTCAAGCCCAGGTTCCAATTGATTTTAACCATTTAAGGTCTCAGGGATGGCGACTGTTCTGAGGAACAAGGAGGTGTCTACATCCCACTAACATAATCAATCCAAGAAACTAGCTAAATCAATAGAGTCTACGATCATCGATCTTATCAATCCATCAATCCTAAATATCAATTAATCAAGGCGCAAGGGTAATCATTCACATAACACATAATAGACCACAATAAATCCAAGGCGCAAAGAAAGTATCATTTATATTCGAGGCGCAAATCCCAATCACTTAATCATGTACTCATCAACAATTAAATGACGCAAGAGAAACAGACTTAAACATAATCATACATCGACATACTAATGGTGCAAGAGTATTCCCAACCTTATTTCATGGCGCAAGGGAGTCTAACTACTTAACTAGTTGAGGTGCAATAGTATCATCAATTAATTCATTTCGCAAGAGATCTAAGGTCTAAACAATCATTCACCACATCATAAATTCCTTACACGCAAGTAGTCCAATGTCTAAAATATCATTCTTTACATCATGGTTTCGTTGCCCGCAAGAAGTCTAGTGTCTAACATCATATGTTGCAGTATAATTTCAGTGCGCGCAAGGAAATGATTTAATTAGCTAATCATCCAACAAGTTTAAAATTGTGGTGCATGCATTTAAGAAATTATTCCTTAATATCCGCACACAATCGTTAACATCTAAAGGTTATATACATAAACCTTAATGGAAAGATCATTAACAATAAACCTTAATGGAAACAACATTAAGGAAAAGCAATGAACCTCAATAAGGAAATTAACATTAAATAAGCCATGAACCTAATAATGGATTTAACATTAAATTAAAGCAATAAACCTTTTTCTTATAATATAAACTCAAAACAAACAGTAAACAATAAATTAACAATATATCTCTAACTTAACCATAAAACTTAATGGAAACAACATTAAGGAAAAGTAGTAAACCTCAATAAGGGAATTAACATTAAAGAAGCCATGAACCTAAATAATGGATTAAACAATTAAAGGAAATCAATAACCTTTTCTTATAATTTAGAATCTTAATTAAAAACAACAACGATATGTTCCCTCCACTCACAAAATATATATTTCCACCTTCTGATTCACTGGTTGGATCTACGCCAAGCTAAATGAGGGGAAAATGCACGGTTAAGGGGAAGGAAACTGCAAAGTAAGCACCCAAAAATTTCGTTAGGCAAGAGATCACAATCGTTGTGTGGGAAGGGGAAATTTCGCTTAGCCTGGGTAAGGAATTCTGTTGCACAAAGAGGGAAAAATCGCAGGGCTTTGGAGGGTCATTCATTGAGGGTTTCTCATAGCCAATGCAGAGATTAAGCACAGAGGTAGGAGGTCGATTTCATGTGGTTTTATCACAACCAATGAAGAGAGAAAATGCAGAGATAGGAGAGACCAATCCAAGTTTTAAAAATCGTTTTTAAGAGAGCTCTTCCACAAGAAAAATGCAAGGAAATAAAAAGGCATTCCATGTTTCTGAAAATTGTTTTTTTAAGAGATCTCATCCACAGGAAAAATGAAGGGAAGGAAAACATAATAACCCAGAGACAAAAACGCAGAGAGTTTTAAGCCAACGATTTGCTAGTGAAGGAAGAAAAACACAAGAGAATTTATGCCAAGAATTTGTTGTGGAAGTAACAAAACGCAGAGGGTTTTTAGCCATATGATTTGCTTGTGAAGGAAGCAAAACACATAGAAGGAAGCAACGCCAAGAGTCTTGCCAACACAAGATATGGAATTTACCCATCGCGGGGCTGGGTGAAAATGATTTTGGAAACAACGATAAGATTTATTGGGAGAAGGTGCCAAAACAAATGCAGAAGTAGGAGGTGCAATCCATCTGGGAAATTAATCCATGGCAAAACACAGAGAACAATATCTCAGAGATTAGAAAAAGAAAAACACAGAGTTTAGGATGTGAACACAAATCTATAGCTGGGAAAAAATGTACAAGCAACAAAAATAAAATGCAGAGAACCCTTAATTTGTCGTCCAACAACAATTATGGTTGAGAAAAACTTGTGGGAATTTTAATCCTAGCACGAATGCAGAAGTTAGAAAAGTTCAGAGAAAACCCATTACAAAATGCTGAGGTTCAATGCAGATCGCAGTGATCTTGAAGGGGAAAACACAAGTTTTAAATTATAACACGGGCCTCTTCATTATCATATCAACAGAATAAGTAAATTCACACACATCCAGTTCCATAAATCCATTACAAATTCCATCGACATGTAAATCCATATACAAAATGTTTTAACTAATTTACAAATGAAAATTTTAAACAAGTGTACCGTAACCAACGGATGGACTTGTTGATGTTCTTCGGTAGCTGACGACCCTCCTTGCTCCTGCTTGCTAATCATTGAGACCTCACCGATACCTTCCNGGCTTGCCAACACAAGATATGGAATTTACCCATCGCGGGGCTGGGTGAAAATGATTTTGGAAGCAGCGATAAGATTTATTGGGAGAAGGTGCCAAAACAAATGCAGAAGTAGGAGGTGCAATCCATCTGGGAAATTAATCCATGGCAAAACACAGAGAACAATATCTAAGAGATTAGAAAAAGAAAAACACAGAGTTTAGGATGTGAACACAAATCTATAGCTGGGAAAAAATGTACAAGCAACAAAAATAAAATGCAGAGAACCCTTAATTTGTCGTCCAACAACAATTATGGTTGAGAAAAACTTGTGGGAATTTTAATCCTAGCATGAATGCAGAAGTTAGAAAAGTTCATAGAAAACCCATTACAAAATGCTGAGGTTCAATGCAGATCGCAGTGATCTTGAAGGGGAAAACACAGGTTTTAAATTATAACACGGGCCTCTTCATTATCAGATCAATAGAATAAGTAAATTCACACACATCCAGTTCCATAAATCCATTACAAATTCCATCGACATGTAAATCCATATACAAAATGTTTTAACTAATTTACAAATGAAAATTTTAAACATGTGTACCGTAACCGACGGATGGACTTGTTGATGTTCTTCGGTAGCTGACGACCCTCCTTGCTCCCGCTTGCTAATCATTGAGACCTCACCGGTACCTTCCAACCAACACTAGGGGTACTCTTCTTCCCCCTCAGCCCCCCGAGCCGCAAAGGGGCCACGAACACAAAACCAGAGAAAAATCTATCTCCCTGCTCACCTCGCAAGGTCGAGCTACCACTCTCTTTTCGAGCTGGGTATCACAACTCTCACAAAAAAAATCAGTCAAAGAAATTCTGATAGAATAACCTTACACATACCAATCATGATCCATTCCTCTTCTCAACCATTACTTTTATGGAGTTCTTCTTAGTGACCACTTTCCATTTGCATGTTTAATTCGGTTTATTCAAATTTAATTAGGAAATACTCTCCCTTGTACACTTGTCACCCGATCCCTTAGTTGCACCAGAAATTCATTTATTTAATTTAATTTAATGTCAATTTCCCTCACCCATCCTAAAAGCGCTCCTAAAAGCACTCCTTGTTGTCCCTTTATTCTCTCTATTTCCTTTTAATGACTGACACCTTTATAAAACTTAGTTGTGTTTTATGTAGTAAAGTTCTTTAGTTAGACTAGACTAGATTCCTTTCTATGTTTCCTATTCCTTTTTACATTCATTTCCCTTTTTGTTTAAGTTCCAATTCAGCATGTCTTGCACATAATCAATAATTAACTCTTTAAATAAAATATTTCTCTTTTTAAATTCTTAGCTTGATTTTTTCTTCATCCCCCTTTTATTAATTGATCATTTTTTTTTT
>JASDQU010711659.1:0-10464 GCA_032191745.1 Picea mariana
CTCCTTCTTTGGATTTGGATCCGTCAAAGTACAACGACCAGATTTGAGCTTCGTCGACAGTGTTTGACACACTTGGCAGAGCTGATGACTGAGTGTAGGTCATAAGTTCTGATTGTTTCCCGAGATTCATGAAGGGGGGAATTTCGGTCATGAAGTTACCGAAGAAAGTGTTCATTCCCTGCTTTTCAAATGAATTAGTAGATGCAGTAAAAGGTTTGTTTGCATCATTCAGATCCGTCACGGTATGCTTGAGATAGCGTTCACAGTTTATCCTGATTTTATTTGGCTGTTCATTTTCCGACAACCATAAATGAGACCAGTCTGTGGCAAAGTAGCCATGCAGCTTCTCGAACCAGTCTCTTCTTAAAAATAAACCATAGACTTCTTGGATGTCAACAACAATGATGTCAATAATTTGGTGCACCTTAGGATTAGAAGATAACTTAACCAGAACACTCTTAAGTTCACTGATTACCTTAATGTTCGTCTGGTCGAGATGAATTATTTTGAGACTAGAAGGTTGAACTTCTACGTTAATTTTTTGGCAAACAGATAAAGGCATCACATTTGATGATGCACCGAAATCCACCATGCAATTATGTACATTTCTATTGAAAATTTCAAAAATTAATAAGAAAGGAGGGACATTTTTAAGAGTGTTAACAACAAAATTCTGTTGATTTTTCGCCGATGTCCCTGAAACAATTTTATCTACATTTGATACACTTTTTTTAGTTAGATCCATTTTATCTGGAGGTTTGGATGTCGTTTTAGTAGGGATATTTTTGGTTGTTTTAGAACTGATTTATGTAGTCTTCTTGCTGCTAGGATCATTGTTCTTACTGTTTTCTGCGATATTTTGAAGCATTTTCTGCAGAATAAGAGAAAATTTCAAAAGCTCGTAAACAGAAATATTAGCCCTCAGATTTTTTAGATCTTCAATCAAGTCCTATTCTAAGACCGGGGCTGTTAAACTCTGTTTTATTTCATCTTGTTTCAACTGTTTTGGAGGCACATTATTACTCATTTCAGAAGATGGTTTGCTCTGTGTTTTGCTTCTCGTGTTGTAAGGGTGGATAGTTTCAAAGTTTGCTTGAAAGATACTATCATAAAAGTGTCCGAAGATATTGGAATATGAGTCCTCTTCTTCATCTACTTCTTCCTCAACTATGTCTTCTGAACTTTCAAGAGGAACAAAATTATCATGTGCTTCAAGAATGGTTTGCAAAGCGTATTGCAAGCTTTCGAAATTGAGATCTTTAGTGGTCTGGTTTGGCCGATTGGGAGGAAAAGGTTTTTTGAAAGGAGGCTTAAAACTTCCTTTTCTTGAGGATGCCTCCTCAGCTGATCTCTTCAATTCAATGACTTGATTTGATATTTTTTGAAAATATTTCTGCAAACTTTCCAGGTCTAAAGTTTCTGGTTGACCTTTGACTTGGGGGGGCCTCATAAGGATTTATATTTTCTTTTTAGAAGATGAAGTTGTTTCAGCTTCACTATTGAGATTGTCTTTCAAGCTTGATATGTCCTTTTCAATTTGGTTGGCCTCCTCGAAGGCTTCCAACAATGTAGACTTTTTAGACCTTTTAACCCAAGTTGATATATTATAATGTAAAGCTTTGGTGTAATATGCAACAACTAGACTCTAAGCAGGCATTGAATCTGTGGGAATTCGATTCTTTAACATAAGAAATATTTGGTTAAAATCTTTTACTTTCTCCTTAGAGTTCATTTTTAGGATGGAGAGTTCCATAACCAAGACTTCAGGGGATTTATCGTCTCCAAATTTCTCTAAGAAACCGGTTTTGAGTTCGTCCCAAGAGACAATGGTCTGGGGTAGTTGGGAGAAATACCATTTGGAGGCTTTGCCCTCATATGTATAAGGAAAGAATATGCATACTACATCTTCATGCTCTACACTTTGGAGTCTAATGGCCAACATAAACTTCTTTATGTGATCTTCGACAGATTGCTTAGAATCCAAATCAAATTTAGGTAACCATTTCTCTGAGTGTTTTGGCAATCAGTTTTGAGGTCTAGGTACAACCATGGCATATCGATCAAGCTAGGGTATGGTGATATTCTTTTTGTTTTGCATGGGTGTAGGTGGTTTCGAAGACTGAGATGGTTCAGACGAGGAACTACCTTCGTCAGATGATTCTCCTCTTGGGGAGGATGGATATGAATTAGGTGGGGAAAGTGGAATATTGGATCCTCCAAACCCAAGAGTAGCGGATTTGAAAGGATCTGTAGTATTTCCTTCCAAACGGTTTAAAAGCATACCAGTGCCTTCAAGTTTTTCTCGGATATTCAAGAAATATAAAGGTTGATTGAGAGGCCTACCAGGTTGTATGATACGGGCCAAATAACTATGTGTCCTTATAAGTGACTGACGAACAATTTATTTTACGTCAGTGCCTTGAGGAGCTAGTGTTACTGGTTCAACTAGAAATTCAAGATTATTGTTTGAGGTAGTTTATGTTTTAGAAGTAACATTGTTGTCCAAGCAACTACGTGTTACTATCAGGGAGAGAGAGTGTGGGGGAGGAGTCTTACGACTTCCACGTGCCATCAATTGCAATCAGGCCCTCCTTCTAGTGCCATTTTTTGATAGGAAAAATTGATTGTCCATCAACTGGAAGAACAAGTCCAATCTGGGGTTGTCTAAGTAACCCAAGCCGTTTGGTGTAACTTGTTCTGATGGGATTGATGGCTCCATTAGCCAATCTAAAATCCTAAAAGAACTAATTAATGATAAAAAAATATACTAAATATATACATACTCTGATATAACTATTGTAAATGTGTTTACGTAGAAAAAGAAAAAATAAAAATCTCACTTATGAACAACATTTGCAGATTGCAAGTTTTACTAGAAACTTACGAAATCAAGGTAAAAATAATTGTTTTTGAGAAGCAGATAAAGAAAGAAAATTTAAATAATTTTTGTTTTCTTTCTATAAATCTAACATAACTTGAATTAATTAAACTATGAAACACAGATTTACAAATAGTCAAAGCTGGTCTACACTTTCTGGTTCCGCTAATATATAAACGACAAAAATTGGAAACACAAAAGAGGTAACCTGATATCAGTTTTTTTGATGTGTCTGTGCCTCTGTATGAATCAAGAGCATCCAGTAGCCACGTCTACGAGATAAATCCAGCAAGGATTTTTAGAAACAGAATAGGGAACACATGTTAATTCTGTGATCTTATGATCATAAATAATTACAATCAGAGAAATCTAAATGTAATACATTCACTTCATTGTTCAACTAAACATCGAAGAGAAATCATGATATTTAAATTGAAAAGATGGTCACAGTGTTAATATATGGAAAAACTATTTATGAACGATATTTATAACGTGAATATCCTTCAACATAACATATCATTGAGTCTAAAGCTACAAGACATATTAATGCACCAGGATTAAATAAAACAAAACATTAATGAAACACCATTAACAAAGGACTAAAGCCAAAATGTTGTATGATGTTTCATTATGTATTTGGAAATCATTCGTCCATCTTTGATTCCAAGCCAAGATGCCTTTCATTTACAAAATAGAGAGTATTTAAAGAGTTTTTGAAATCTCAACTTCGTATCTCCCAAGATAAGATCAGATCTCATAAGATCAAAACATTACAAATGTGGAGGGCCTACAACCACTCATGATCAATTGTATCTTCAAAAATTTATGAAAGATTTTCTTTTCTATTTACAAAATAAACAAAAAGGAGATACTAATCAACTAGATCGAACATGTTCCACCTCATAAAATCAACATCAGATATACCATGTCCTGAAAAACGAAATAGCAACAAGTTAGATAATTTATTAACGACTAATTACTAAATTTTATATAAAAATGACTTGGCTACAGAATCGTGAGATTATGTAGCCAGTCTTATATTGACAAAAAAAATCTAATTTCAACTGATTTGATTCAAAACAAATATCATGACTATAATAAGAGGAAAAAAATCATTTTACCATTTAAACCAATGACTAAACATGGATCAAGATAGCTCGGAATTGATTATGGCATTCACACTATCTGCATTCTTTATCACAATATTGTTTGTCTTCTTAAGACATTTGGCTTGTCTCTGTTCATTTCCTCTGAGTTCACGATTTTCTTTTATGAGTAATTCATTGTGGTTTTCTACCTATTTAATTCAAGCTTGGAGAATAGGAATATCAATATAATATTGTTTGATCCAACGTAGGAAGACTTCACAATGCGCAAGGGAAAGTATTTGTTGATGGGGCATACAGTCAAGACTGGTTGCATCAATGCTTCCTATCACTTTCTCTGGACCAAGCCTGATACCAACAAACTCACTTTTATCCTTGAGACATGGTGGAATATAGTTAACAAAGTCATATGGCTGATTAGGATCCAATTTATGACAATATGGATCTTCTTCTGTGAGAAACTTTTCAATTTCAAGATCTGAATCCTCATTGATCTCGATCGGGTCGATCGAGCTCAAATGAGGCTTAGATCGATTCCTCAAATTTCTCGAAAAGAGTTGACCAACTCTTTTGTGTCTGAACCCTAACATTGTGTGCTTTTGTTTTGACTGTTTGCGAGGGTTTTTTCTATCGAATTTTACAGTAGTGTTATGGCCAACAATTAATTCATGCATAGGGATTTTATTTAACTCAGAATGAACATCATGTTGCCCATGTGAAAAGTGACTGGGTATTGCCTCCTCATGAGGGTTTTTATTCAAAGATTTTGGCTCGTTACTTGAGAACTCAAATTGTTTCTTTATCAGAGGCTTATCCAACATAGGGGTTTCTATAGGAATGACTGTAGAAAAATTGTTTCAGACTAAGAACCCATCCCAGTCATCACCCAGGGCTGTCAAATGATTAACCAACAACATTTTAATTAATCCATGGTGAAAGAGGCTAGAGTCGAGGCTCTGCTTCTTGTATATTTTAGACATCTTGTACAGAATCCTTAGCAAATAAAATGACACATTCAAATGGAAACCTATAAAGTGCATAAGAAACCGCACATGATAAAGAAAAACTAGGCCTTAATGACCCTCACAAGTTATCAACTATTTAAGAACTGATAAGAGACCATGCCAACTAACCTTGAGTAGAGAAACAATAATACCTTTCTTAGAACAATCAATGTTTCTGGAGGTCACGAAGAGGCCCCAAGGAACTTCTTTGATTTTTGAATTCTTGAACCACTTCTGACCGGCGAGAGGAAGCCTTGTGGCTTCACTCAAAAAATCTTTAGTCACCTCCAATTGAATATCTCCAACCTTCACTCTATATCCATCAAATGTTGGTGTGAATTCATTAGCCATGCGAAGGTTATACCCTTTGAACCTCTTAATGAAAGTATCCCAGCCCTGGCCTTTCAAATCCTCGACCGCATCATCATGAGACAACAACGCTTGAGAGCCATTCGACTCTATTCGGAAAACAGGAGCCATTAAGAGTATGACCAGACTGTAACAGGGGAGACTCAAGCTAGATGTGGGTTTAGATGGCAGAAGTAAAATGAACAAGTCTGAGCGGATAAAATGGAAACAAAACAAGAAAAACCCCTGCGCGATCATAGTATCAACATGAAGGTTTCGGTCATGAAGTTTGAACACTCCTGGTAATGAACACCTTGATTACAGAGCATAACAAAAACCCTTTAACTCATAGTAAAATCCTATCAATTCACTCTGCAAGACAAAGATCAAGTACAGGACACGATTCTTGTGCATAAATTCCCATGTCTT
Source organism: Picea mariana (assembly GCA_032191745.1). Classification (NCBI taxonomy): domain Eukaryota; kingdom Viridiplantae; phylum Streptophyta; class Pinopsida; order Pinales; family Pinaceae; genus Picea; species Picea mariana. The sequence continues at coordinate 5,766 of JASDQU010711659.1, forward strand.
GTAATGACTATAGTCGATTTGTAAAGGGTTCAAATAAATATGTTTACAATTCAAGTGAGAATAAACATTTGGTATTATATCGACATTCAACAAACTCAAAAAGGAAAATCATTCAAGTATTAAATATGAAGTATATGTAAGCACAATGAACCTTTAAAAGCATTTTTTAAATAGGGATATAATACGAAACTAAGTTTCCATGCTTGATTCATGCTTTTAGTCATGAATCTAGCATGAAAACACAAATATAAAAGAATAATCAAACATTTTTTATAACCCAACAATCATCCTAAAATGATAATATGAAGTGAAGGCATCTACAGAAAGTTTTGTTTATCGTTCAAATAGCGAGATTACATAGGGCTGCCAACACATCCCCAAGCTCGACCTACTCTTCAAAAGATTTTGTCTCGAAATATGAGAGGATCTCCTTGTACCCTATCATGTGCTTCAATGCACCATTGTCTACTAACCAAGTTTTCAGCCCCGTGGAAACTGAACTAGATAAGGCAGAAACCAAATAATATTCTTTTCTATTTTCTTTCTCATTAGAAGGATTTTTATGATTTCTTTTGGATTCATCATCCTAAGTAGTTGAGGCATGATGTTTCCCTTTCCTAGGATACTTCTTTCTAAACCAACAATCTTTAGAAAAATGACCCAACTTATTACAACTAAAGAATTTAATCTTATATGTATCAATATTCTTTCCCTTGAATGTGCCTTTGGTGTTTGGCTTCCACTGAGAGCCTTTCTAGAAAGTGCCTTTCCTCTTTCCCTTGAATCTTGATCCTAAAGCTGGGTGATCTTATTTTGTTGGCTTGTTATCGGTAGCCACGTGACTCTTCTCCTGGAGGCAATCATGCCATAATCTCTCAAACGTGGGTTGAATCTCTCTCCCACTTACACTGGATAAGAAGGTCTCCCATGAAGAAGGAAGACCGTAAAAAATGTCCTACACTAATTCATCATCGTCCACTATCACCCCTGACCAAAACTTGATCTCTGATCTAGGCTATCTTGGAACAGAAAGATGCCACTGATTCACCTTTCTCCATCTTCAAATACTTAAGCTTGTGCTTAAGTTTCCTCTTCTAACTTGGAGCTTGTTTCTCATACAGATTCACCAAGGTATCCATACAGTCCTTTGTAGTCATCAACGAAGTCATTGCAGGCATTATATTGTCTTTGAATGAGTCAAAGATGATTCACTTGGCCTTTTCTTGACTCTTCCTAAAAGTAGTTCTTCCTGCATTATTCATTGGTTCCTCCACCACTGTGGTCACATACTACTCAAGATCATGCTCTTGCAATATATTTGTTATACGGAGATTCCACAGATTAAATTTGGCATCTCTTTCGAGCCTATCTTCGTCCCTGACTGAAATAGAGGATGCCATGTCCTCACACTAGAAACTTAATCAAGATTTATTGAATCTATGTGTACCTGTTGTTGCACTTCAACACATTTAACACACCCTAAGATCTGATACCATGTTAAATTATGAGCTTGATTTCTTATGCAAATTAATTATTTTATTTTCTTCAATACTTTGATTCCATCTTAATATACTTCAACAATTCCAAATCATAATCGAATAGCAATAATTATGTAGATAAGTAAACATGCATATCAACAACACATATACCTTGTGGAAACCCTATACAGGGAGAAAAACCCCAGCAAACAATATTCCTTTATTGCATTAATAATGTAAGATCTCTTACAAATATCCACCATGAATGTTTTTCTCTCAAAGAGCTTTCCAAGATGACTCTGACCTGACAAAGACTTAACATACCTTGTTGAGATACACCTCTGATATGCTACCTTTTATCACTGATGTGCTCCTCTATTGCTTCACCCTCAACCTACATATGAAAACTGTGTTTCAAAACTATGTTGCAGAACTGTGTTGAAGAGAGGGTTCGACCTCTTCTTATATAGGCTTAAGAGGGGAAGAGGGGAAGCTCGAAATAGTAACCTGATTGCATGCATTAAACATAAATCATCTTCATTCTTTATTTCAAACTTAGAACTAGACTTGAGATTGGTTACAACTCACCTTTACACTTTAGTTCGAACTTAGAACTAGACTTGAGATTGGTTACAACTCACAATTACACTTTAGTTCGAACTTAGAACTAGACTTGAGACTGACATGCTTTAGTTCGAACTTAGAACTATACTTAAGACTTTAGTTGCAACTCAACATTACACTTTATTTCTAAAGTAGAACTAGACTCAAGACTTTAGTTCCAACTCAACATTACTCTTTAGTTCTAAAATAGAACTAGACTCAAGACTTTAGTTGCAACTCAACATTACTAAAATAGAACTAGACTCAAGAATTTAGTTGCAAATCAACATTACACTTTAGTTCTAACATAGAACTAGACTCAAGAATTTAGTTACAACTCTTGACAAGGCAATTCGAAATTCTCTTCATGGTGGATAATGTTTACATGTGCCAACACACTAGATCAATACAATTACATCATTTGCAATATTAGGAATATCGTTTGTTTCTATCTCATAGGAACTTTATATTCAACCTAGATTTTGCTAGATGCCTTGACTTTTCCTCATGGATCACAAGGTTTGACTAGGCTCACAAAGGTTGTATGTTCCCCCTGACTTTTGCACTAGTCTGTCTATGCTCACATAGGTTGTATGTTCCCCTTGACTTTTGCACTAGACTATCTATGCTCACAGAGGTTGTATGTTCCCCCTGAATTTTGCATTAGACTTACATAGAATATCATTTGTCTTGACTTTTGGTTTGACTCACAGAGGTGTTGGCAGCCAATTCACATTCTTCTACTATTTTATAAGTTGCCTACACCAGTGTTTTACAAACCTTAATTTTTCGTCGCAATTCTCAAATAAACGACACTTTTATTTTGCGCCATTTGCACACTTACCTTCGTTTTTGTTTTCACGACTCTAAGCATGAAAACTTGGTCTTTCAAAGTCGCATTAAAATCATTATTGAATTGTCGTTATCATTCTTGTCGATATGCCCATTGCGCTTACATTTTACTTATCATTATATAGTTGGCAAGACCCTTTGATCTGTACTCATTTGACATTCATGGATTGATTGTGTGCTTTTGTTTCATTGAGTTTGTGATACATTGAGGTTTGTGTTTACATGTTATTTGACCAATACACTTGGCACATTGGTATACATAAAACACTTGGCACATTGGTTAAACTCTTGGTATGAATTGTTCTATACAACGCATGTCACATAGTCAAAACATTGGTATTGATTTTGATTTATTTGTTTGGTTTTGAGACTATAACTTTGATGGCGTGAATGGTTCATCCACTTACAAAAGGTTTTGATTGATTGACTGAAATGGCATAGTTATAACACATATGCGTTGTGATTTGAATAGTTGAAAGTGTCGATGGTTGTACCATTGGTAATGACTATTCTGCATGGCCAAAAAATAGCTCCACCACCTTCGCACGATGTCATTAATGCCTCCCCTTATCACTGTTTCACCTCTGCTAGCATTGGTAATCCTTCGAGCATTCTACTCCTGTGTGTGTTGCGATCAAACCCTGGCTCATTCACATCGCTTACCGTGAACCCTGTTTATGGCACCAGTGGTGCGAATTGAGCCGAATGGTAGTCAAGCCTTGCTACTGTTCGATAATGCCCAGAAAGACTTAGAGGATAATGGTTGGATCACCTTTATACAATGGTTTGAGGGTTTTAATTTGTTTGTTGCACAACAGTTTGCCCTGACTTTTGATGGGTGTAGGGCCAAGGTAGGTGACATTCAGCTTGAGCTGAACGAAGAGTTCATTAGCTCTGCCACAGGGTTAGCATCAACGGGCCAGCGATGGTTCAAAAACTCTAAAGTTGAGGAAGTTCCATGGCCACTATTGTTCGTCTCATGAAAAATCAGATCCTGCGATAGAGGTATGCCCATTTCCACGCTTAAATCTAGATGGCATGATCTTTTGATGGTGGTTAAACAATTTGTGACCTGTGAGGGTCGATATGGATTGGTTTTTCTTTATCACCTTCGACTGTTAATGACTTTTATGGGTTATCCATTAAATATGCCTTTTTATTTCCAACGAAGTCTTTATAAAATTTCTAAGAGGTTTAAAAGAGAAAAGGCCGATAGTAGCTTGTTCCACCATGGCCTAATCAGACTCATCATTTTTTATCACTTAAATCTCCACAGTGATAGTTGGCAAGCTTTTATCTCTCGGAATGGTTTTGTTGATATAGAGCCTGTCCAAGTTGACAAGCTTGTTGTTAATGAAACTAAGTTTGAGCCACCCATGCCTTTCCATGTCCTACTTCCCTCTCCTAAACCCTTGGTTGACCCTGATATCGACCTACCCAACGTTATAACTGAGAAGGCTGAGGCTATAAAAAAGACTATGAGCAAAAAGGTTAAAGGTAACCCTATTGTCGATGGCAAAGGTAAAAAGAATGCTCGACTCATATCGAGGTTGGCTAGGAATAAACCTAAACCTAGCATTGATCAGAAACCCATAGTCCTCAGTGAAGACTCGGACTCTGATATCGAATGCTTCCTGGCTAGTGAGTACCCTTACTCTCATGGATTGTGCTCCGAGCCACACTATGACTTTGTTTCTAATCTACCCCCTTGCCTAAGGAACAATCCTAGCTACCCTGGGATCAAGCTACCTAACGAAACCCTCGGC
>JASDQU010711659.1:10484-27560 GCA_032191745.1 Picea mariana
CTTTTGGATTCATCATCCTAAGTAGTTGAGGCATGATGTTTCCCTTTCCTAGGATACTTCTTTCTAAACCAACAATCTTTAGAAAAATGACCCAACTTATTACAACTAAAGAATTTAATCTTATATGTATCAATATTCTTTCCCTTGAATGTGCCTTTGGTGTTTGGCTTCCACTGAGAGCCTTTCTAGAAAGTGCCTTTCCTCTTTCCCTTGAATCTTGATCCTAAAGCTGGGTGATCTTATTTTGTTGGCTTGTTATCGGTAGCCACGTGACTCTTCTCCTGGAGGCAATCATGCCATAATCTCTCAAACGTGGGTTGAATCTCTCTCCCACTTACACTGGATAAGAAGGTCTCCCATGAAGAAGGAAGACCGTAAAAAATGTCCTACACTAATTCATCATCGTCCACTATCACCCCTGACCAAAACTTGATCTCTGATCTAGGCTATCTTGGAACAGAAAGATGCCACTGATTCACCTTTCTCCATCTTCAAATACTTAAGCTTGTGCTTAAGTTTCCTCTTCTAACTTGGAGCTTGTTTCTCATACAGATTCACCAAGGTATCCATACAGTCCTTTGTAGTCATCAACGAAGTCATTGCAGGCATTATATTGTCTTTGAATGAGTCAAAGATGATTCACTTGGCCTTTTCTTGACTCTTCCTAAAAGTAGTTCTTCCTGCATTATTCATTGGTTCCTCCACCACTGTGGTCACATACTACTCAAGATCATGCTCTTGCAATATATTTGTTATACGGAGATTCCACAGATTAAATTTGGCATCTCTTTCGAGCCTATCTTCGTCCCTGACTGAAATAGAGGATGCCATGTCCTCACACTAGAAACTTAATCAAGATTTATTGAATCTATGTGTACCTGTTGTTGCACTTCAACACATTTAACACACCCTAAGATCTGATACCATGTTAAATTATGAGCTTGATTTCTTATGCAAATTAATTATTTTATTTTCTTCAATACTTTGATTCCATCTTAATATACTTCAACAATTCCAAATCATAATCGAATAGCAATAATTATGTAGATAAGTAAACATGCATATCAACAACACATATACCTTGTGGAAACCCTATACAGGGAGAAAAACCCCAGCAAACAATATTCCTTTATTGCATTAATAATGTAAGATCTCTTACAAATATCCACCATGAATGTTTTTCTCTCAAAGAGCTTTCCAAGATGACTCTGACCTGACAAAGACTTAACATACCTTGTTGAGATACACCTCTGATATGCTACCTTTTATCACTGATGTGCTCCTCTATTGCTTCACCCTCAACCTACATATGAAAACTGTGTTTCAAAACTATGTTGCAGAACTGTGTTGAAGAGAGGGTTCGACCTCTTCTTATATAGGCTTAAGAGGGGAAGAGGGGAAGCTCGAAATAGTAACCTGATTGCATGCATTAAACATAAATCATCTTCATTCTTTATTTCAAACTTAGAACTAGACTTGAGATTGGTTACAACTCACCTTTACACTTTAGTTCGAACTTAGAACTAGACTTGAGATTGGTTACAACTCACAATTACACTTTAGTTCGAACTTAGAACTAGACTTGAGACTGACATGCTTTAGTTCGAACTTAGAACTATACTTAAGACTTTAGTTGCAACTCAACATTACACTTTATTTCTAAAGTAGAACTAGACTCAAGACTTTAGTTCCAACTCAACATTACTCTTTAGTTCTAAAATAGAACTAGACTCAAGACTTTAGTTGCAACTCAACATTACTAAAATAGAACTAGACTCAAGAATTTAGTTGCAAATCAACATTACACTTTAGTTCTAACATAGAACTAGACTCAAGAATTTAGTTACAACTCTTGACAAGGCAATTCGAAATTCTCTTCATGGTGGATAATGTTTACATGTGCCAACACACTAGATCAATACAATTACATCATTTGCAATATTAGGAATATCGTTTGTTTCTATCTCATAGGAACTTTATATTCAACCTAGATTTTGCTAGATGCCTTGACTTTTCCTCATGGATCACAAGGTTTGACTAGGCTCACAAAGGTTGTATGTTCCCCCTGACTTTTGCACTAGTCTGTCTATGCTCACATAGGTTGTATGTTCCCCTTGACTTTTGCACTAGACTATCTATGCTCACAGAGGTTGTATGTTCCCCCTGAATTTTGCATTAGACTTACATAGAATATCATTTGTCTTGACTTTTGGTTTGACTCACAGAGGTGTTGGCAGCCAATTCACATTCTTCTACTATTTTATAAGTTGCCTACACCAGTGTTTTACAAACCTTAATTTTTCGTCGCAATTCTCAAATAAACGACACTTTTATTTTGCGCCATTTGCACACTTACCTTCGTTTTTGTTTTCACGACTCTAAGCATGAAAACTTGGTCTTTCAAAGTCGCATTAAAATCATTATTGAATTGTCGTTATCATTCTTGTCGATATGCCCATTGCGCTTACATTTTACTTATCATTATATAGTTGGCAAGACCCTTTGATCTGTACTCATTTGACATTCATGGATTGATTGTGTGCTTTTGTTTCATTGAGTTTGTGATACATTGAGGTTTGTGTTTACATGTTATTTGACCAATACACTTGGCACATTGGTATACATAAAACACTTGGCACATTGGTTAAACTCTTGGTATGAATTGTTCTATACAACGCATGTCACATAGTCAAAACATTGGTATTGATTTTGATTTATTTGTTTGGTTTTGAGACTATAACTTTGATGGCGTGAATGGTTCATCCACTTACAAAAGGTTTTGATTGATTGACTGAAATGGCATAGTTATAACACATATGCGTTGTGATTTGAATAGTTGAAAGTGTCGATGGTTGTACCATTGGTAATGACTATTCTGCATGGCCAAAAAATAGCTCCACCACCTTCGCACGATGTCATTAATGCCTCCCCTTATCACTGTTTCACCTCTGCTAGCATTGGTAATCCTTCGAGCATTCTACTCCTGTGTGTGTTGCGATCAAACCCTGGCTCATTCACATCGCTTACCGTGAACCCTGTTTATGGCACCAGTGGTGCGAATTGAGCCGAATGGTAGTCAAGCCTTGCTACTGTTCGATAATGCCCAGAAAGACTTAGAGGATAATGGTTGGATCACCTTTATACAATGGTTTGAGGGTTTTAATTTGTTTGTTGCACAACAGTTTGCCCTGACTTTTGATGGGTGTAGGGCCAAGGTAGGTGACATTCAGCTTGAGCTGAACGAAGAGTTCATTAGCTCTGCCACAGGGTTAGCATCAACGGGCCAGCGATGGTTCAAAAACTCTAAAGTTGAGGAAGTTCCATGGCCACTATTGTTCGTCTCATGAAAAATCAGATCCTGCGATAGAGGTATGCCCATTTCCACGCTTAAATCTAGATGGCATGATCTTTTGATGGTGGTTAAACAATTTGTGACCTGTGAGGGTCGATATGGATTGGTTTTTCTTTATCACCTTCGACTGTTAATGACTTTTATGGGTTATCCATTAAATATGCCTTTTTATTTCCAACGAAGTCTTTATAAAATTTCTAAGAGGTTTAAAAGAGAAAAGGCCGATAGTAGCTTGTTCCACCATGGCCTAATCAGACTCATCATTTTTTATCACTTAAATCTCCACAGTGATAGTTGGCAAGCTTTTATCTCTCGGAATGGTTTTGTTGATATAGAGCCTGTCCAAGTTGACAAGCTTGTTGTTAATGAAACTAAGTTTGAGCCACCCATGCCTTTCCATGTCCTACTTCCCTCTCCTAAACCCTTGGTTGACCCTGATATCGACCTACCCAACGTTATAACTGAGAAGGCTGAGGCTATAAAAAAGACTATGAGCAAAAAGGTTAAAGGTAACCCTATTGTCGATGGCAAAGGTAAAAAGAATGCTCGACTCATATCGAGGTTGGCTAGGAATAAACCTAAACCTAGCATTGATCAGAAACCCATAGTCCTCAGTGAAGACTCGGACTCTGATATCGAATGCTTCCTGGCTAGTGAGTACCCTTACTCTCATGGATTGTGCTCCGAGCCACACTATGACTTTGTTTCTAATCTACCCCCTTGCCTAAGGAACAATCCTAGCTACCCTGGGATCAAGCTACCTAACGAAACCCTCGGCAATGTAACCAAACCCTCACCTGCATTTTCGAAGCCCGGACAGTCATCATGTGACCAATGTAATGTGTGGTTGGAACGCTACTATATAGACGTTCCCTTATTACAATTGAAAATTGAATGACTGGAAAACCAAGTTGCAGTATTGACAAGCCAAAGGGACAAGCTTCCAGCTTATGATAGGAAGCAGAAAACCAGTGGTTCCATCATTTTTAGGAATGTCGAATCGGCTACAACCGTCGTCAATTCCAAAATGTCATGATCAAGTTGTCTGCTCGTCATCCAGGTATGAAATTTTTATATCAATTCTGTTCTATGAATTGCTAGGATTAATATAATGATTTGAGTTTGGTTTTCAAATATCTATGTCCATTGTTTGAAATGACTCTGTAACAGCGGGTTATGTTATGGATCCTGTACATTGTTTTCATTTTGCTAAAATTAAATAAAGTTATGATTCGGTTGAATGATTTGGTCATGCCCAGTTTAGAAATTGATTGGTTTTCATTGGATTTGATTCGTTTGTCTGTTGAGTTAACGAAATTAATGGTTTTATGCTTTCGATTGGATTTAGTTTATATCCAACCTGTACAAGAGATTTTTATGCTAAAATTAGAGCACGACTATGTGTTGATTTGATATGATTTCATTGTAGTTGGATCACATCGAACCTGATTTAGTTCTTGTGATTTGATTTTTGAAACGATTTCATAGTAATTGAATTGGCTTGATGAATACGATAAAGTTTGTTAAATTGCAAAACAACTCTGTTATGTCAACATTTTCGTTTGTATTTGGATTATATCTGACCTGTGCTAAAGATCTCTGCACCCAAATCATGGAATTGTTTTGATTCACAACGACTATGTTAAACTTAATTGTTCGATTCGTTCTTGTTTTGATTGGATCGTTGTGTTAGCATGATTGTTTTCATGAGTTGGATTCGTATTGAAAATAGATTTGATGTTGCTCTGTTTGATTTTAATTTTCAAAACGACTTTGTTAACTCAGATTGACATATGTTATCCCTGTCGAATTCGTATGAAAAAATTCGGTTAATAGTTCGCTTTGAAATGAATCTGAGTAATAATTTCGTTGAATGTCAATCGATTTTGTCTGCCCCAATTAACAACAACAAGCGACTGGACAACTCTTACACACCCTGTTATCAACTGATTGATCCTGTTATGATTTCATTTGAGTTAATTTACACACCAGTTTTGATTTGATTCGCTAATGACATGGATCGTTGGTTTATGTTAATACAGTTATATCAATTTGAAAATGATCTTGCTGTTTTCGTATGGATTCGATCTTGTTTCCTGTTGATGAGGCAGCATAAACGATTTCTCGTGATTTGTTTAACTGTATTGATTTCAATTTGATATGAAATGATTTCATTACTATTCGATATGATTTTGTATACCTGAATTGGTAACGAATTAAACAGAGTATAGCTATCTAGTTTATCGTTTGATTCAGTGTGTTCAAATTTCATACAAGTGTCAATTTGAATAAGGCTTTTAGCAATCAAATATCTTTTGATAGTTTGAATGTATTTTCAAAGATTTTAATTGATTTTAATGCTGATTCTGTGTCTGATTTAGACCAGCTACATAATCGCAAGATTCTGTAGCTAGTATTTAGAATTAGATTTTTATCAATTCTATCAACAAAATATCCTCCTAACTTGTCCATTTTTTACCTTTTTCAGGTACATTCGAATTGCATTGGGCATGTTGTGGCATTCTAGGAGATATTTGTGTGATACAATTTTATTTTAGGTTCCTAGTTTAGTCAAACTTGGGATATTTTCCCAGATTTATGTAAACAGTTTTGATAACTTCCACAGGGATGTTTTACCCTGTGGAAGGTCTTTAAATACTTATTATTTTTTGTAATAAGGAGCATCCTCACTTGTGGGAGAACCAGGATATGGATTTCTAATATAAACTGAGACAAGAGTTGATGTTTTGCTACAGCTTTCACTTTCAACATATCAATCTTTTGTTTCAAGTTTATGCATATCAGTTTGGAGTTGATTATAGACTACTTTAGCTATCATAATCTATTGCAGGATGATGTGATTTGATCAATGTGTTATCCATATCTGATTTCTTTCATTAATTTTTAAAAGTACAGCAATTACTTGGATTCAGTTAATGAATCACATATTTCTCTTCTTCATTAATTGAATCATTTCGTATAGATCTTTGCATACGGGTTTATCTAACTGTGAAGGTTTATAAATCATAAGATTGTTGTAAATTTTATGTCTTGTTTGTCCTATAATCATATTTGAAGAGCACTGCAACTTATTGTTTACGAGAATCTCCTGGATAATTTGGTGCGGGTTTTCTCCCTCCTATCAGCTAAGACAATCATTACATGTAGAACAAACCTGGAGCGTTTCTCCAGGTCAGTTCATTTTTAGTATTTAATAGTTAATTTGTTAGTATAATTTAAGTAGTTTAGTTAGATATATATTAGTTTAAATTTGTAGTTAGAGTTAGTATATTAGTTGTTTAGTTTAGTTAGTTTTTGTTTTATTTCTTTTCATAAAATTATAAAAAAAAAAAAAAAATAGCTCTCGCTGTCTTAGGACAGAATACAAATGAGTTTTTCAGGTTTTCATTCAAATCTGTAAATTATAAATATTGTACATTTGTGAATAAGATTTATTTCTGTTAGTAGTTAGATATTTAATTTCTTAGAGTTAGTATAGTATTAGATAGTAGATTGTATATATAGAATAGTTAGATTTGTTTAGTTTGTTTTAATAGTTATTTTTAGTTAGATTAGTTAATTTAGAGTAGTTTTCTTTTCGTTTTCTTAGGACCTTAGATCGGCTAACGGAGCCGCTAAACCCATCAGGGTGGTTCATCCCAAACGGCTTGGGTTATTAGACAACCCCGGACCGGTTCCACTCTTCCAGTTGACGGACGGTCAATTTCACCCGTCAACAAATGGCACTAGAAGGAGGGATTAAAATTAATTAATGGAACGAGGCAGTCGCAAGACTCCTCCACCACCTAATCGCTCACCTATAGTGACTAGAAGCCATTCAAATGATAATATTCCCCCTCAAACAACAATCACTTCAACCGATGATCCACGGATCACAGTTGAGCCAACAACCCCTAATCCTATAGGTGGTGACATACAAGAGATTGTCTGTCAATCTCTTATAATAACTCATAGTGACTTAGCCCATTTGAGGCAACCTAACCATCCATTGGACCAACCTTTGGATTTCTCTGATATCAGAGAACAATTACGAGGCACTGATCTCACTGTGAATCCTATAGATCCAATCCTAAATCTTGCTGCAGGAGGATCTGGGATACCTCCTTCACCACCTCCATCATCTCCTTCCTCTTCAGGAGGAGGTTCCTCTGAAAAAGGCAGTTCCCCTTCTCATCCTTCCANAAGCCATTCAAATGATAATATTCCCCCTCAAACAACAATCACTTCAACCGATGATCCACGGATCACAGTTGAGCCAGCAACCCCTAATCCTATAGGTGGTGACATACAAGAGATTGTCTGTCAATCTCTTATAATAACTCATAGTGACTTAGCCCATTTGAGGCAACCTAACCGTCCATTGGACCAACCTTTGGATTTCTCTGATATCAGAGAACAATTACGAGGCACTGATCTCACTGTGAATCCTATAGATCCAATCCTAAATCTTGCTGCAGGAGGATCTGGGATACCTCCTTCACCACCTCCATCATCTCCTTCCTCTTCAGGAGGAGGTTCCTCTGAAAAAGGAAGTTCCCCTTCTCATCCTTCCACACCCACAACACCAATGGCAAATCAGAACAACCCTGCTAGACCTTGGCTTGACCAGGATGCCATAGCTGTACCTAGAGCTCAGCATCCTTTACCTAAACACCCGAAGAAATGGCTTCCCAATTTTGACCCTGACTCAAAACAGATCACTGAAGATCACATTAAAAAGTTTATGTTAGCCATAAGACTCCGTAATGTCGAACACAAAGACGTTGTTTGTAGGTTGTTTCCCTATACTTTCGAGGGAAATGCATCCACATGGTACTTTGCCCAACAACCCCATACCATCGTGTCTTGGGAAACGTTTGAGTCATGCTTTTTGGAAAAGTTCAGAGATGGTAAGCCTCCAGAAGTCCTAGTCATGGACCTTTCTAGCTTAAGAATGAACCCAAAATAAAAAGTTAAAGACTTTAATCAAAGATTCTTAACACTCAAAAACTGAATCCCTACGGATTCCATTCCTGCCGAGAATCTTATAATAGCATACTACACTAAAGCTTTGCATCAAAGTATATCTATTTGGGTTAAACGATCTAATAAATCCACGTTGTTAGAAGCCTTCGAGGAGGCCAGCCAGATTGAAAAAGATATAATTAGTCTTAAAGACTCTACTAGCAACGAAACAGAGACTAGTTCTTCTTCCAAAAAGAAAATCGAAATCCTCCTCAGACCCACTCAAAGTAAAACACAACCTGAAAGCTCTGATTTAGAAAACTTAACTAAAGTTGTTCAAAAACTGTCAAATCAAGTTATAGACTTAAAAATAACGATCGAAGAAGATTCCTTGAGCAAAGGGCCTTACGAACCCCCATTTTGGAAGCCCTTTCCCACCAATCGACCTAATCCAACCACCGAAGGCCTTAATATAGAAAGTCTACAATGTGCTCTTCAAACGATTCTAGAAGACCAAGATAACTTGATGCCTCCTGAGATTCCTGAGGAGGTAGTTGAACAAGAGACAGTTCAAGAAGAGGAGTCTTCTCCAAACATTTTTGGACACTTCTCGGATAGCATCTTTCAAGATAACTTCGAGACAGTACATCCCTATAATACCAAGAGTAAGACAGCAAACAAACCTTCTACCGAAAACACTACAACTTTGCCTCCAAAGAAATCTAAATCAGCTAAGATTAAACAGAGTAGTGTGAACCCCAACTTAGATTATGATGTAGTTGAGGATCTTAAAAAGTTGAGAGCTAACATTTATGTTTATGATTTATTGAAATTTCCATTTCTTCTACAAAAAATGTTACAGAATACCTCAAAGAATAGAAAAAATGGTAATTCAAGTGGTAATAAGGTTGTGCAGAACAAAGTTCCTCAGAAGACTTCCACTAAAAACAATCCTGATCCTCAAGATAAAGGAATCCTTCCTGTAAGTAATGTAAATAATGTAAATAATGTAGATAAAGTAGCTTTAGAAACTGCGAGTAAAAAGCCACAAGCTACCACTCTTAGTACTTGCAAAAATGTACCTCCTTTTTTGTTAACTTTCGAAATCTTTAATAGAAACATGCACAATTGTATGGTAGACTCAGGAGCATCAGCCAATGTGATGCCATGGTTTGTATGCCAGAAAATTAACGCTGAAGGTGAACCATCTACTTTAAAAATCATACAACTTGATCGAACCAATGTTAAAGTTATAGGCGAACTAAATAATGTGCTTATTAGATTATCATCTAACCCCAAGGTTCATCAAGTCATTGATATTATTGTTGTGGATATTCAAGAAGTGTATGGTTTGTTTTTAAGCAGGGACTGGTCAGAGCAGCTACATGGCTATTTCGCAACAGATTGGTCCCACCTGTGGCTTCCAAAGAACGGTAAGCCTAACAAGATCAAGGTAAATCGTGAACGCTACCTTAAGTTCATGGTCACAGATTTAAATGATCCCAACGAACCATTTACACCTTCTGTTGATTCACCCAAAGTACAAGGAATGGACACCTTCTTTGGCAATTTCATGGCCAAGGCTTCAGCTATCACCAATCTAGAACAACAGTCCGAGATTGTAGCATATATGCAGCCAACATCTTCCATGCAATGGTCTCATGTACCCAATGGAAATCAAATTTGGTCTCTTTATTTTGACGGGTCAAAGTCCAAAGAAGGAGCTGGTGTAGGCTGCATTATTATCGATCCGGCAGGTAACAAAAGATTAATTGCATGTAGGTTAGAATTTGAATGTACTAATAACACTGCAGAATATGAGGCTTTACTGCAAGGTCTCAGAAAATCTTTAGATATGAACATTCAAAATCTGACCGTCTTTGGCGACTCTGAAATAATGGTTAGACAGGTAAGATATTCTATCCACTGTCTGTCTCCGCATCTCAAAAGATACCAATCTGAGGTATGGAATTTAATGAACAAATTTTCTGCTTTCAATATAAATTATATTCCTAGATTGAATAACTCTGAAGCAGATTTATTAGCTAATGTAGCTTCTAAACTTCTTCCTGCAGAAGGCTTGTCCCCAGATGCATTCTCCGTCGAACTGTTGTTCCAGGCATCCGTTCCTGACAACATCACGAACTGGAGAGTCTTTGACGATGATCAACAGATTATTAACTTTCTGCACATGGAAGAAACCTTTCAAGGCGCGGTGATAGACGAACACACACACGATGACAATTTGTGCGATTTCACGGTAATACCAGATCCAAGAACTCCTGAATCTTCATCAGACATGGTAAACTTGATCCCTAAATCTGTAGTTAGATTAGAGAACTTTTATGATCTTCAAGATAAATTTAAAAGGACGGTCAACTGTAAAACCAATAGTTCCTCATTATCTTATGAAAAGGTAAACTTAGGAACTAAGGACAATCCACAGTGCATTAATCTAGGGGTAGGATGTTCTGAACAAGAAAAAATTGAATTTATTAAATTATTCAAAGAATTTAAAGATGTCTTTGCATGGACGTATGATGACCTTAAAAATTTCGACCCTAACATCATACATCATTTCATTCCTATGAAGCCCCAAACCTTACCCTTTGAACAAAAAATGAGGAAAATGCACCCTAAGCTCGAACCGATCATTCAAAAAGAATTGAATAAGCTCCCAAATGCTAAGATAATTTTTCCTATTAGGCACACTCAGTGGGTTTCTAAACTTGTCCCAGTCTGGAAGAAAAGTGGGGAAATCTGACTCTGCATCGATTTATGAAACCTTAATAGAGCGTCTGATAAAGAAAACTATCCTGTCCCACCCATGGAACAAATCCTTCAACAGGTATTTGGTTCTGAGAGGCTATCCTTACTGGATGGTTTCTCGTGATACAACCAAGTCCTGATGTCTCCACCAGACCAACTTAAAACTACCTTCCGTACCCCATGGGGCACTTATGCTTACCGAAAAATGCCCTTTGGATTGATTAATGTTGGTGCCACTTTTTAGAGAGCAATGGACATTGCTTTCTGAGGCTTAATCAATCGTTCGTCGTAGTTTACTTAGATGATGTGACTGTATTTTCTAAAAACAAAAACGATCATCTAGCTCACTTGCGAGTCGTTCTACAACGATGTCATAAATACGACATCTCCTTGAATCCTAAAAAATCCATCTTTGCAGTAGAACAGGGTAAACTCTTAGGATTCATTGTTTCAAGCGAAGGGATGATTATCGACCCCGAAAGGACTCAAGTCATCGCGAAACTTCCCCTTCCTACATCCAAAAAATCTATGCAGTCTTTCTTAGGCCAGATTAACTTTGTGAGAAGATTTGTCCCCAGCTTCTCTGAAATGGTCAGACCCTTGCAGAACCTAATTAAGAAAGACACCCAATATCACTAGGGACCCCTATAAAATCAAGCTTTTAATGCAATAAAGAAGGCCATAATAGACGCTCCATCTCTCATGAGCCCYGATTTTTCTCAAGACTTTACACTCTACACTTTTGCTTATGACCGTTCCTATGTTGTCGTCCTAACCCAGAAGAATCTCAAGAACAATGAAGTACCCATTGCCTTTATGAGCTCTACTTTCAAAGGCACTGAACTTAATTACCTAGTGGTAGATCRGCAAGCCTATGTTATTTTCAAAGCAGTCAAGCATTTTCGGTCCTATCTTTTGAAGTCTAGGATGAAAGTCATTGTCCCCTACCCAGCCGTCARGAACCTGTTAGTGCAGAAGGAACTAGGTGAAAAGAGGGCTAACTGGGTCACCTCCTTACAGGAGTACAACTTAGAAATCACCCCAGCTCAGATAGTGAGAGGCCAAGGGTTATGCAAGTTAGTTGYTGATTCAGCAACAGGACATCAAGTAAAAAGCGATACGTCAAACCCAGGACAACACAATCAAAATCTAATCTGTTGCACACAAAACCCTGTCAGTCCTTGGTATGACGATATAAGATTCTGTCTTGAACATGGTTCAACACCCCATCACCTGGATCCCACTAAAAGAAGAGTGTTGAGATTAAATTCTGCCTCCTTTCATCTGGTTAATGGTATCCTGTTTCGTCAAAGTTTTGATGGCGCACTGATGCGCTGTCTTGAAAAAGACGAAGCAGAAAAAGTCTTGCTAGAGTTGCATGCAGGAGAAGCTGGTGGCCATTTTGGTGGTGACACCACTGCCCATAAGATTTTAAGAGCCAGTTGTTACTGGCCCATGCTTTTTAGAGATGCATATGACTTGTGTCGTAAATGTATCATTTGTCAGAAAGAATCAGGGCGGTTACAAAAACCAGCCTTTCCTTTGCAACCCGTTTCAGTAGATTCTCCTTTTTAGCAGTGGGGCCTTGATATCATAGGTCCAATCAAACCCCCATCCTCGCAACAACACAATTTTATTTTGATAGCCACATATTACTTTACTCGATGGTCTGAAGCTGCTGCATTAAGAACTGTCAACACTAGTCAGGTAATTGCCTTTTTAAACTCGAATATTATCACTCGTTTCGGTATCCCTGATTGTTTAGTGTTCGATAACGCTTCTTACTTTTCCTCTCTTGAGATGAGTGAGTTCGATTTGGAAAAAGGAATCAAACTAAAGTATTCTACTAGCTGTTACCCCCAGGGCAACGGATTGGTAGAATCAACAAACAAGAACTTGATTAAAATTATCAAGAGAACGGTGGTTGAAAATCACAAGAATTGGCACAATGCATTGTTGAACGCGCTGTGGGTTGATAGGGTAACACCAAAAGATGTTGTAGGTAACTCCCCCTTTTTTCTCGTTTATGGCAGAGAAGCAATTCTTCCACCTCACATTCTTCTTCCTTCGCTACAGTTGTCATAGAAAATCCAAGAATAAGATTGTCCCCCTTTGGAAAACCAAATTAACGCTCTGATGAAGCTAGAAGAGGTAAGAGACCAAGCTAAATGTAAGTTAGATCAGCATCAACTATTGGTTAAAAGCTAGTTCGATTCTAACTCTGCTTCTAATAGGAATTTTGAAGTAGGTGATCTCGTCTTGAAATGGGACAAACCGCATGAGGGAAAGGGAGAGCACATGAAATTTCAAAACTTATGGCTTGGACCGTTTTTAATTGCTGAAAAGTTGGGTCCCAGTTCTTTTCGATTGCAAAATCTTGAGGGGTAGCTTGACACCTATCCGGTGAATGGCCAAGCCTTGAAAAGATACTTTGCTTGATGACAACCCTTGTATAATATGTACATATTTTGCTTCTGTTTGCTTTTTCGTTTTCTTTTTGTTTTTTATTTTTTCTTTCTCCTTTGAGTTTATCAGTTTGTGTTTTTGGAAATACACATACCTGTATACTGAGCTATTCAGACAAAGAAAACAGAAAATTCCTTCACTGAAATAACTGCTAAGAAAATTGTATAAACATCAGTGGTATATTTTTGAGATTTATATCTGTGTTGGCAAAAAGTCTGTTGTTTGAAAGAAGTTGATTGATTTCAATCTCTAAGTAAAGCTTCTCATGATCATCTATTATCTTTTTACGTTGTCCCTATTCCTTAAGGGAATGACTCAGGAGATGTCTCACTGCCTTAGGAAGTTTTTTTTGCAAATAAAAGATCTCTAGATCTTAATAAAGGAAAGTTCTAAAAAATTCTAATGAGGTCTGAAAAAAATATGTTAAAATATCATGATTTTCAGTGTCACCCCGCTCAACTATATATCTTTGAAGAAAAACAAAACAAAATAAATTATTAATAGAGCTGTGGGAAATGCTTGTAAACCCGTCGGGATGCTGAACAGGTCTGCTGGTAGTGGGTAAATGCATGCATGATGCCAAGACAACTTCGTCGGGGTACTGAACAGGCCCGCTGGCAGTGAAGCAATGTCGGGTATATGAAAATTTGCAAATAAGAAACCTCTTTAATGTTCTTTATTCTGATCTAGAACTTCTTGGTAGGATATAGATGTTAGAGTGGGTTAAATGGCAACCCTACCGAGGCTATGGATGCCTGCTGGCAGTAGTGGCTCTGTCAACAGTATTGGAGATTTTATCTTTAATATCGTGACTCGCTGGTCTTAAGACTGTTATCTGTTTTCATTTTTTAAAACACTGCTGGAATAGTTGGTTAATGATGATGTTTATACGATTTTCTAGTTGTTATTTTTGAGTTGAAATTATCTTTATTGTCCTAATCTGAATTTGTTCTTTTGGCAGAGATAACTGCTTCTACCAGTGTGTCGCCATTGTTGGCAGCCAATTCACATTATTCTACTGTTTTATAAGCTGCCTACACCATTGTTTTACAAACCTTAATTTTTCGTCGCAATTCTCAAATAAACGACACTTTTATTTTGCGCCATTTGCACACTTACCTTCGTTTTTGTTTTCATGACTGTAAGTGTGAAAACTTGGTCTTTCGAAGTCACATTAAAATCATTATTGAATTGTCGTTATCATTCTTATCGATATGCCCATTGCACTTACATTTTACTTATCATTATACAGTTGGCAAGACCTTTTGATCTGTACTCATTTGACATTCATGGATTGATTGTGTGATTTTGTTTCATTGAGTTTGTGATACATTGAGGTTTGTGTTTACATGTTATTTGACCAATCCACTTGGCACATTGGTATACATAAAACACTTGGCGCATTGGTTAAACTCTTGGTATGAATTGTTCTATACAACGCATGTCACATAGTCAAAACATTGGTATTGATTTCGATTTATTTATTTGGTTTTGAGACTATAACTTTGATGGCGTGAATGGTTCATCCACTTACCAAAGGTTTCGATTGATTGATTGAAATGGCATAGTTATAACACATATGTGTTATGATTTGAATAGTTGAAAGCATCGACGGTTGTGCCATTGGTAATGACTATTCTGCATGGCCAACAAATAGCTCCACCACCTTCGCACGATGTCATTAATGCCTCCCCTTATCATTGTTTCACCTCTGCTAGCATCGATAATCCTTCGAGCATTCTGCTCCTATGTGTGTTGCGTTCAAACCCTGGCTCATTCACATCGCTTACCGTGAACCTTGTTTATGGCACCAGTGGTGCGAATTGAGCCGAACGGTATTCAAGCCTTGCAACTGTTCGATAATGCCCGGAAAGACTTAGAGGATAATGGTTGGCTCACCTTTATACAGCGGTTTGAGGGTTTTAATTTGTTTGTTGCACAGTAGTTCGCCCTGACTTTTGATGGGTGTAGGGCCAAGGTAGGTGACATTCAGCTTGAGCTGAATGAAGATTTCATTAGCTCTGCCACAGGGTTAGCGTTCACAGGCCAGCGATGGTTCAAAAACTCTAAAGTTGAGGAAGTGCCACGGCCACTATTGTTCGTCTCATGAAAAACTACATCATGTGACATAGGTATGCCCATTTCCATGCTTAAACCAAGATGGCATGATCTTTTGATGGTGGTTAAACAATTCATGACCTGTGAGGGTCGATATGGACTGGTTTTTCTTTATCACCTTCGACTGTTAATGAATTTTATGGGTTATCCATTGAATATGCCTTTTTATTTCCAACGAAGTCTTTATAAAATGGCTAAGAGGTTTAAAAGAGAAAAGGTTGATAGTAGCTTGTTCCACCATGGCCTAATCAGACTCATCGTTGTTTATCACTTAAATCTCCACGGTGATAGTTGGAAAGATTTTATCTCTCGGAATGGTTTTGATGATACAGAGCCTATCCAAGTTGACAAGCCTGTGGTTAATGAAACTAAGTTCGAGCCACCCGTTCCTTTCCATGTCCTACTGCCCTCTCCTAAACCCTCGGTCGACCCTGATATCGACCTACCCGACGTTATAACTGAGAAGGTTGAGGCTATAAAAAATCCTGTGAGCAAAAAGGTTAAAGGTAACCCTACTGTCGATGGCAAAGGTAAAAAGAATGCTCGACTCATATCGAGGCTGGCTAGGAATAAACCTAAACCTAGTATTGATCAGAAACCCATAGTCCTCAGTGAAGACTCTGACTCTGATATCGAACGCTTCCTGGATAGTGAGTACTTTTACTCTCATGGATTGTGCTCCGAGCCACCCTATGACTTCGTTTCTAATCTACCCCCTTGCCTAAGGAAAAATCCTAGCTACCATGTGATCAATCTACCTAACGAAACCCTCGACGATGTAACCAAACCGTCACCTGCATTTTCGAAGCCCGGACAGTCATCATGTGACCAATGTAATGTGTGGTTAGAACGCTACTATACAGACGTTCCCTTATTACAGTCGAAAATCGAATCACTGGAAAACCAAGTTGCAGTATTGACAAGCCAAAGGGATAAGCTTCGAGTTGATGATGGGAAGCAGAAAACCATTGGTTCCATCATTTTTAGGAATGTCGAATCGGCTACAACCGTCGTTAATTCCAAAATGTCATGATCAAGATGTCTGCTCGTCATCTAGGTATGAATTTTGATATCAATTCCGTTCTGTGAATTGCTAGGATTAATATAATGATTTGAGTTTGGTTTTCAAATAGCTCTGTCCATTGTTTGAAATGACTCTGTAACAGCCGGTTATGTTATGGATCCTGTACATTGTTTTCATTTTGCTAAAATTAAATAAAGTTATGATTCGGTTGAATGATTTGGTCGTGCCCAGTTTAGAAATTGATTGGTTTTCATTGGATTTGATTTGTTTGTCTGTTAAGTTAACGAAATTAATTGTTTTATGCTTTCGATTGGATTTAGTTTATATCCAACCTGTACAGGAGATTTTTATGCTAAATGTTGGAAAATACTGAGAGGGGGGG
>JASDQU010711662.1:0-21712 GCA_032191745.1 Picea mariana
AAGGCAAGATGTGAAGCTCTGGAAAAAGAAGTAGTGAAAACCAGGAAAGAGTTGGAGAAGTTTCAAGCTTTGTATCATCAGAATCTGTCAAGTATCAAAGCATCAGAAGAATTGGCCACCATTCTGAATCAACAAAGAAACCCAAAGCTGAAAACAGGTCTGGCTTATGAAGAGGGATCAAGTAGTGATCAACCAGGCAACAAAGAACCCATCAAGTTTGTCAAATCTACCATCTATGACAACAAAAAACCTGCAGAAACAAAAGAAGATAATCATCTGCCTAGGAGGAGTAATGAAAGAGGTACCAGAACTGAAACTATGGATCAGAGAAATAATGTACTCTCTGTTCAAAGAAATCATCAACATAGAAGAAATCGACCTTCTCAAAGAAGACAACCATTTTCCAGGTACCAACGTTTTTTCTATGGATATTATTTCTTTTGTTCTAACTTTGGTCATAAAGCTGTAAACTATTCTTTAAAATTAAATTATGAGCAATCAAGACATTCAAGGTATAGATATCTGCCAGAACAAAGAATGAGACAACCAAGTAACAAACCACCACAAACTGCAAATCACTTGATGGATGGGAAAATGACACAGGTTAAGCATAACAATCGTTATGATCCTTTATTCGACGAACCAGAATGTTACATCTGTCATAACTATGGACATAAATCTGTTGACTGTCACTTAAGGAACTATGAACTAGATTTGAATTCCCCTGCTGAAAATGTCAAGGTTTGGAAGAAGAAAGAAAGTGACAAGTGTGGATTAGTGTTGTCATCTCAAAGACAAATGAACCCTTGGTATATAGACAATAGATGCTGCAAACATATGACGGGAGACAAAGGTAATTTTCTATCTCTAAGTGAAAGCAAATCAGGAAACATAACCTTTGGAAATGATGCTCCAGGTAAAATAAAGGGTAAAGGGATGGTGAGTTTAAGTAATGGAAAAGGAAAAGCCCAAGATGTTCTACTTGTAGATGGGTTGAAACATAATCTACTCAGTGTAAGTCAAATGTGTGACAGAGGATGTGAAGTGGTGTTCACGTCTAAGGACTGCAAGATAAAGTCTGTAAACTCAGGACTAGTGGTGGCCAAAGGCATAAGGACATAAAATAATGTATATGTGCTGAAAGAAGATATAGAAGAGTGTCATCTAAGAAAACATGATGAAAGTTAGTTATGGCATAGAAGACTTGGACATATAAACTTTGACCACTTAATCAAGCTCAAAAATCTCAAGGCAGTAAAAGATCTTCCGAGAATATCAAAGCCCCAAGATTCTATGTGTAAACCCTGCCAAGTAGGAAAGCTAACTAGGACACAGTTTAAGTCCAAGAGCTCTACTTCAACAGAGAAACTACTCCAACTAGTTCATATGGATTTATGTGGACCATCAAGACAGGAAGGCATAGGGAAAGAAAACTACTTCATGTTGATTATTGATGATTACTCCAGAATTACTTGGGTTGCCTTTCTCAAGGAAAAAGATGAAGCATTTGAGAAGTTTAAAAAATTTAATGCTTTAACTGAGAATTAAACAGGCAAGAGGTTAAAGGCAGTAAGATCAGACAGAGGAGGAGAATTTATGTCAAGTGATTTCAAGGAATTCTGTGATAAGCATGGGATCAAGAGAGAATACACAATCCCAAGAACTCCACAACAAAAAGGAGTAGTTGAGAGGCAAAAAAGAACAGTGCAACAAATGGCCAGGTCAATGATGAATGAGAAGAACATTGGTCAAACCTACTAGGTAGAAGCAATACACACAGCAGTCCATGTTCTTAACAAAGCCCACCTCAGACCACAAAGTGACAAGACACCTTATGAACTATGGTATGGTAGACCTGCTTCAATCAAACACTTCAAAGTCTTTGGGAGTAAATGTTACATAAAGAATAATGATGAGAACCTTGGCAAATATGATGACAGGGTTGATGAAGGTATCTTCTTAGGGTATTATACAAACAGTAAAGGATACACATGCTATAATAAGAGGCTGCATAAAATAGTTGACTGTATTGACATAAAAGTTGATGAAGGAATCCCAGTAAGAGAGGTGTACAATAATGAGTCTTCTACAGAGGACACAACTAAAGTTGAAGATGAACAGGTCCAAGAATCAGAAAATGAAGACTCTGACTCAGATGAAGACAGATACTCAGACAGACTCTAATCAGTAGACAACTTCAAATTCCTCCTCCAGAATCACTCAAAAAGATCATCCTGCAAGTCAGATAATTGGTGAAAAAGACAAAGGTGTACAAACCAAGAGAAAGATAATCAAAAACACCAAACAATCACATATAGCTTTCATATCCATGCTAGAACCCAAGAATTTTAATGAAGCTAGAAAAGATGACCATTGGGTTAAAGCAATGAATGATGAACTTGATCAGATTGAGAAAAACAATACGTGGGAGATGGTTCATAGACCTGAAGGTAAAAATATCCTTGGTTCCAAATGGATCTTTAAGAATAAGTTGAATGAGCAGGGACAAGTTGTCAGGAACAAAGCAAGATTGGTCTTTAAAGGCTATGCTCAAATAGAAGGACTAGATTTTGATGAAACATTTGTGCCCGTAGAAAGATTAGAAGCTATCAGAATCTTTCTTGCCTATGCTTGTCATAAAAGGTTTAAAGTCTATCAAATGGATGTCAAGTCAGCTTTTCTAAATGGAGATTTAAATGAATAAGTCTATATGGAACAACCAGAGGGTTTCAAACTATTTGATAACCCTAACTTAGTATGCAAGCTGAAGAAATCTTTATATGGGTTAAAACAAGCCCCTCGTGCCTAGTATCACAGACTAGATACGTATCTCAAAGACAAAGCGTTCAAGAGAGGAATAGTTGACAACAATCTATATATCAAAACAGAGGATAATGATTTGCTCATCGTGTTGGTCTATGTAGATGACATCATCTTCGAATGTAATAAGGATTCATTGGTACAATGGTTTTCTTCTGCCATGGATTCTGAGTTTGAAATGTCTATGATAGGTGAACTGTCATTTTTTCTTGGTCTGCAAATTACTCAGAGGTCTGAAGGGATGTTCATTTATCAAGAAAAATATCTAAGAGAAATGTTGAAAAGGTTTCAAATGGAAGATTCTAAACCTGTGGGCACACATATGGTTACTGGATGAAAATTAAGCAAGGATGATGACTCACCTGATGTTGATCAAAGTTCATATAGGTCAATGACAGGTGGCCTGTTGTACATCACAACATCCCGCCCAGACATAATGCATGTTGTTGGAATGGTAGGAAGATATCAGTCTGCACCTAAACAGAGTCATTTGCTAGTTGTCAAAAGGATATTCAGATATTTGAAAGAAACAATGAACTATGGCCTATGGTATCCTAAGAATCAAAATTTTCAATTATCAGTCTACTCAGATGCTGATTGGGCTAACTGCATGGATGAAAGGAAAAGCACGAGTGGAGATGCGTTCTTCTTAGGAGATTCTCTAGTAGCATGGTTGAGTAAAAAGCAAGGTTCAATTTATTTATCAACTACAGAGGCAGAGTACATTGTTGTTGCTACATGTTGCACTCAGGTATTATGGATGATTCAGACACTTGCAGACTTGGAGGTAAAATACACTGCACCGATCCCAATACATTGTGATAACACTAGTGCCATCAGTGTGTCCAAGAATCCTATATTCCACTCCAAGACCAACCATATTCTCATAAAATACCATTTTTTGAGAGAGTAAGTCACCAATCGGATTGTTCAGGTCCATTACATTCCAACCACAGAACAAATTGTAGACATCTTTACTAAACCCCTAGCCAAGACACCTTTTGAATATCTCTGACAGAAGTTAGGTGTCATCCTGTCTCACACCTAAGAGAGTCCATCCTATTAGGGGGAGTTTGTATTGATTGAATATATGATACCTCCAAAAAATACTGCAACAACTCAAGGGGAGCATGTTTTCTTTGACATTGATGTCAAAGGGGGAGAAAAGAACAACTTTGGGTGCCTTTGTTGCCATCAATGCCAAAGGGGGAGATTGTTGGCATGTTTTATAGGCAGTGTATGCTTGTCATTGATGGCAAGTACAACAGCAATGATGGCTTGAGTACAGGTACAATGTGCCAGGCGGGCACCAGAAGTATTTTGGGGAGACGTAGCAGAGCAAGCTTGTGAAGACCAGAAGAGATAGTGCAGAGGTGCACGCAGAGTGCAAGAGTGTGCTTGTTCATTTGATGGAAAATAGGCAGGCAAGGAAGATCAGTGGCGATGATGGCATGAAAATATCAGAAGCGTAAAATCCATTTCGGAGTTTCGGATACTGGGAGTTGGAGGAATCAAGAGTTAAGACTCTTCATCACAGGAGTCCCGAAGTTGCAAAATGTGAAACGCCAAAATCCCGAAATAGGCACATCAACAAAGACTCCATTTCGGAGTTTCGCAGACCGAGAAATCAAAGGTTTTGGATACCGAGAGTTGGAGGAGTCAAGACTTGAGAATCTTCATCACAGGAGTCCCGAAGTTGCGAAATGTGAAACGCCGAAATCCTGAAACAGGCACATCAACAATGACTCCATTTCGGAGTTTCGGATACCGGGAGTTGGAAGTGTCGAAACACTTCACCACAGGAATGTCGAAATGCGAAAAACACCTTTTGGTGCAGGTTTTAGAATCGAGAGTTGGAGTGTCGAAACACTTCACCACAGGAATACCGAAATGTCGGAATGCCAAAATGCGAAAAACACCTTTTGGTGCAGGTTTTGAATACCGAGAGTTGGAGTGTCAAGATACTTCTCCACAGGAATGTCGAAAGGGAGGAATGCTGAAATGTGAAATCGCCAAAGCACTTTATGGATAAACTCTTGGTCACAACTGTGGGCATGTGAAGGAAGGAGCTTGCAAGTTGCAAGGCTCCATTTCGTGATCGAGAGTTGGAAGAGTTAGAGTGACTCGCAACAAATTCGCGAAACATGAAATTGTGAAATGCAGTTTCGAATAAGGCTGCGGTCACAGCCAGTGGTCACATCTATGAAAGATGGTGGAAGGAGCTAGTGCAACCAAGCTCCATTTCAGAGATCGTGACTTGGAGAGTCGAGATGCCTCACAACAGGAATTCACGACATGCGAAATGCCGAAATGTCGAAATGCAAAAACACCTTTTGGTGTACACTGTGGTCACCGCCTGAGGCCACATGTGAAAGGAAAGGTGAAAGGTGCCAAAGGCACAAGGCTCAATAGGTTCACAGTGTAACTGCTAGAAACGACTGATGGTTTCTGTCAGAGGACTCGAAGAGACTTCAGGATGTTTGCCAGAGAAGTTGAAGAGTCTCAAGGCATCTGCCAGTGGAATGAAGACTGTTGATAGAGGGGATTGACAAATGGAAGAGAGTGGAAGCCTACAACTGCAATAGAGAGGATGAGCTCGACTATGATAGAGAAGACGAAGATTCTCGACTGCGAGACAGGCTAAGGAACATCCGCATAACACCCAGTGATGATGAACGCATGGGTATAACCATCAGAAAAGTTGAGGAATTGCCATGATGATCAGGAAGAGGACTCGACACGAGGGGAATATGCAGAACAGAGAGTGTGTGTTGATGGTCTAAGGAGTGAAGCAGTGGTAAGGTGGAGTGGCAGTGAAACTCCCGATGTGAAGAACAATGGCACGAGGAAGAGCATGCTGAAGCATTGCACATATTGAATGCACAAGGTGCACAGAGACTATAAGAATGTAGAACAAAGAAGATATGGGGGCTGTTGTTGAGAGTGATTCAGGTGTATAGAAGGAGGCAAAGTGCAGCAGCTGAAAGGCACAGAAGACGAATGGTGCATAGAAGGGACATGGCACGCAGAGCATAAAGCGCAGCAGAAGCAAAGAACATAGATGCATAGCTAAGACAGTAAAAGAAGGCTAAGGTGCACTTGTAGAGAAAAGCAGAAGATCAGAAAGCACAAGAAGATGCAAGCAGAGAGACACTGATATGGAAGAGCTGAGCAACATAGCAGAACAGTGATAAGCCTGGTAAGCCAATGACAACTATAGAATCACTGTAATAAGTTTCAGTAGAAAATATTTATATCTCAGGGTGGTAGGGAAGACTTTTGTCCTCAGAGGTTCGAGTGGTTGCTTGAACACAGGGAGTTGTAGCTTCCATCTGGTTGGAGCCAGAGAAACCAGGGTGGCAGGGTGGTGCAAGGGAGAACTATTATTCTCTGTTATACAGGTTGGTGCCTATGTGACTGGAAGTTGTTGCTTCCATCCAGTTGGTGCTGGAACACTTAGGGAGTTGTTGCTTCCTTCTAGTGGGTGATAGAGAAATCAGGGAGTTGGTGCTTCCTTCTAGTGGGTGCTAGAGAAACCAGGGAGTTGGTGTTTCCTTCTAGTAGGTGCTAGAGAAAACAGAGAGTTGGTGCTCTCAGCAAGTTGCAGCTTGCAAGACAGAGGTTGTAGCCTCACAATGAGTTGGAGCTCATATGTATGATAATGTAAAGAATGTAAAGATTACTTATTATATAAAGAAGAAGAGGTTTTTACCCTTTATGGGTTTCCTCGGGAAATATCTATCTCTGTGTATCTCATATGTGTGAATGATGTTGAATGTTCTATTGCTTACTTCCCTGCATTTTTGTGATTGTCATTGAGTGCTCTGTAAAGAGTTTAAAATAAGCATGATTGTTTAAGCACGGTAACAACTGATTCACCCCCCCCCTCTTAGTTGTCCAACAAAGAGTCGAGGACTCGCAAGGTCCAAACTTGCGATAGGATCTGAGCTGTCGGATCAAGAGAGAAATGTGATTGTCAATCTAGGCGAAGGAAATATCAGAGGTTCGGGGATCGAGCTTTCGAAAGGTAAGCGTGGGGGTTGAGCTTCGATCTCGTGAAATGCGAAGTCCTGACACACTTGGAGGAGTATCCCTAGGTCATAGGTAAGGGTCACCTAGACGAAGACAAAAGGGAGAGATAAGGAACATTAGCCCATTTCGAAACTTGAGGATTGGAGAGGTTGAGTGGACTCATACGTGAAAGTCCCGAGGNAAGCGTGGGGGTTGAGATTCGATCTCGTGAAATGCGAAGTCCTGACACACTTGGAGGAGTAGCCCTAGGTCATAGGTAAGGGTCACCTAGACGAAGACAAAAGGGAGAGCTAAGGAACATTAGCCCATTTCGAAACTCGAGGATTGGAGAGGTTGAGTGGACTCATACGTGAAAGTCCCGAGGTCTTGAAACGCAATGAGTCTTTCTGGGCTTGTCTGGTGGTCACAGGTGGTGGTCACGTGGGGAAAGATTTGAGGGGAACTAACTACCGCTCAGCCCTCATCGGGAGTCGGCTATCGAGAGGATTGAGGAGGCTCATTCTAAGGAATCTCAATACGCAAACTCGCGATATGCCTTTTGTGTAGGCCGCTTGCAGTCACAGCTCGTGACCGTGTGGAGTAGAATCTCGTGCTTGGGTTCTTAGTCATGCATGTGGAGTTTCGTGAGAGGACCTGTGGATTTGAAGAGTGAAATTTCCAGCAGGGACCAGAGAACTGTCCCAACTCGAGGAGATTGAACGATCCAGTGATCGGGAGGTCAGCGGACCCTGCCGAGGTAGGGGATCTGCTTCAACTCTTCTCATAAAAATTGAGGAGGCAAACATCCATCAAAATGGCACATGTCTGCGATGAAATAGAGCGAATGAAAAACTCCCTCTCCCTCTCTCTAGCCTCCCACTCACATACAAATGTGTATGTTTCAAAATGTTTATACTCCTCCTCTCATCTGTATCGTCTCGGATCCACATACAAGTATTTTTAGGCACATATATATAGATAAAATGTATTGAAATTATAAAACACACATATATTAATAACTTGTATTTAACAAAAACCAAGATTAATTTGTGTTTGCAACTAAATGTAGAAAATTAACCGGTGTGCCTAAATCAATAACTACGCATTGCAAATGGTGCTCTATATCAGATAAACAACACCACTATGTGATGTTGTTATTGTCACACACCAGTGCACCACTTTTCTTGTTGTATTGTCACGTATTTTACCGGTATGTCCCATAAGACGCACCGCACTATTAAATTGTGAAATATTCGGCCGAGTGTCATGCTCTTTACAACATCGATCTGTTTGCTATACCTAAAGGCATCTCTAGGTTAAATTTTTTTTATTACAAATTAAGTGATGTGAGGTGTTAATATGAATTCACATATGCTACCATGTTATTGAAGAACCAAAATTTTGTTTTGTAGTCCATTTGATTGTGTAGAAAACTAGTAACGGAGCGTCAAATGAGACACCCTTGCATGTCAAGTCGTTCAATATTTTTCTCGATGTAATTCTTTTACCAACACTGGTGCATTTGGTAACAAGGACGCACCACTACACTAAAATTTATGGCATGCAAAATTATCGATGCACTTTGTTAAACTAAAATCACCAGCACGATAGTTCTACTAGAGCACCGAAATGTTTTTTAGTGGTGCATTGTCTTTTATAACGCATTGGGGACAGATCCTCACAAAATATGCATCACTATGTTTCTTTCTTAAAACTTATTGTGGTGTTTTTCCTATAATGGCACCGATGCATACTGTTAGAGCTTATGCATCGGTGTGTACTGTTAGATTTTACGCATCGGTGATCCTCATTTTTTGTCACACTGCCATGTGTTTTAGTGGTGCATCCCATGAGACACACCGTTTTGATATATTGTGAAATATTCATCCTGGTGGCTTTTTATTTATAGTATTGGTGCATTTGTTGGACCTAAGGGCACCGCTAGGTTAAATTGTTTTATTGCAACTTAAGTGGTGCGATGTGTTACTATGAACACATTAATGATATTTTTTTTATTGGAGCATCAGTGTTTTGTTTAGAGATGTGTTGTAAATCATAGAGCACCGATAACGGGGCATCCAACAAGGCACCCCGCTATTCCAAGTCGGTCAATATATGTCCCAGTGCGGTTATGCTAATAGCACCAATGCATTTGGTTAAGATGGTTGCACTGTTACATTAAATTTTATGAGTTCTAAACATATTGGTCCTCTTAATTAAATGGAACACACTAGTGCTCCAGTGTTCCAAGAGCACGGACATGTTTTTTAGCATGTGGTTTCATTTATAACGCACTAGGTGCGAGGTGTCATAAATGACGCACCAATTGAGGGGCGTCAAAAAGATGTATCACTTTGTTTTTTTAATTTAACGTGGTTCTCTTCCTTGAATGACGCTAGTGTGTATGGTTAGATTAGATGTATAGGTGGCGTTTCTTACGGTGAATTTATCACAGGAAACATTGATTCGAGGCAAGCCAAAGCTTTCAGGCACAATGTGCGAAATTGAAAAAAAAATGAAAAAAGGGCAAAATTTCAAGCTAAATTCAAATTTTAATCAGCTAAAAATGAAAATAGGAAGGTAATAAACAATATACTTGGAATATTATGTCCTGAGTAGGAATGGTTCCACTGTTGAGAGAAAATAAATATTTGTGGTAATTTCCAAAATTTGAAAATGTGTGGAATCTATCAGTGGAGGTATCCAACGCACTATAGAGAATTGGAAATAGAGCACCTTTGGAAGGAGAGTGATCACCGATGCTTTCTTAGGATTTCRGAAGAAGAGGATGAAGTGTAATAATGAAAATTGGTTGGTAAATTTTTTTTATTTACCCTACTGCGGTGTACCCAAAGATAGTGATACACATTGAATCGTAAGATTCAACGACAATGGTGCACTTTGATTAATGCTTGTTATTTTTATTATAACTTGTGAYGGTGCTTTTGAASATTTAAGCATCAGGGCGTTATTTGTTTATGTGTGCACCGATGCGTATTCACATTACATGTGCATTGGTCAAAAACCTTCRTAAAAACCTTTGGTTACCCGCCTTCCACTAACAACCTCCACTATAAACAGAGAAGAGATAAATTTTCCAGGGAGGYTCCATAAAAACATTCGCTAGAAGGTGTTCTCCTTGTAATGAGTGCATAGGGATGAAGGGATCTATAAGGATTCAAGGAAAACTACATGTAGCACAAGAACCTAAAACARATATGCAATGGAGTGTATACTAGAAGAGATGCATGATGCATATAGTAAATATAGAATTCATGTGCATCAGTTAGCATGATGAGATTGAATGCTTGGTGCATATTGATGTGCATTAATGCATGCATGAATACTTGGGCATACATGTGGCATGCTTGTAGAATCAGAATATTATATTGTTATATATTCAATAGTGATGTCATGATCATTGAATATGACTAATGATAGATATGTATCAAGGAAAAATGTTTATAACATGGTTCAAGATGTTGATGGTATTGTCATATGAAAACCATCTGTTTGAAGACAAAAAAGGGTGGTAAGAATGTTGATCAAGAGGTTGGTGAAGGGAGCCTACAGGCTTCTACAAAATACCAATTGATCAAGTAGCATCCAATAATTTGATAACATCCATGTAGGTATGCATTTGGTTGCTTATGTTGCATAAATTGATGAAGGGAATTGATTTAAGAATTCTCTTAGTTAAAGTTCAATATTTGAATTGATGTGTAAAGGCAGAGGGCCTTGAAGGTACAAAATTTTGTTTAATTCTTGAATGCATTTATATAGAATTTAGTGTTATGCTCTACTGGTTATGAGATCATAACCAGGTCAATTTAGGAGACATACTCATACTATATAAATGGATGTCAGTGGAGCTATCCATGTGTGAGGCCATCATGTCGTTGGATATGGAAGGGATATAGCACCATACAAGTGCTTACTGGTATTCCCCTATATAACTGATGTTTGGATTGCAACCTCTTTGGCGACATTGAAGAGAACTAAAGGATTAAATTACTAGCATTGTGTATGGGTCAAAGAGGAAGGTATCCAATTAGTCAAACAAGTAATTTGGAATATTTTGGATGATGTGTGGAGGGGTTGGCTAGACCTTCCAACTCACCATGCTGGAATACATGACATAGATATCTGGTATTATGAAGTCAATGCAAGGATGAATTATGTAGATGTGGCCATGGGTATTGGAACATTGGTTTATTTATTGATAATGTTTGATTGCATTATGAAAATATTGGTGTGCTAAATAATGCATGTAGAAGGAATGATAGTTTGATTTTATTTAATATGATTATAATGTTTGATTGCATTATGAAAATATTGGTGTGCTAAATAATGCATGTATAAGGAATGATAGTTTCATTCTATTTAATGTGATTAACGAACATAAGTGATTGAATTATTAGTATGTTCAATTCAAAGATCTCTTATGAATGAATACTGACAATTTGTTTGGTTGAATGAAATTTGAGAAAGATTGCAGGTAGAAGGGTCTTGGATATGGCGATGGTGTAATCCCATAAGGAAGACTAATACATGTTGTTGTTGTTAGCACCATGATTTTCACAGCTAAGGTAAGAGGTTTGTTAGCAGTTTGCAAAGTCATGCATGTTAGCACCCATATTGTTATTAGCGCATGGCATCATCCAACATCTCCAAGGGTCAGTTTCAAAAGGAAGATTTATCATTTCTTACTTTCATTTCCATTTGCAATTGTGCACTGCAAAACTCATTGTGTGCTACAAAACTCACTGCGCACTACAAAAATCACTGTGCGCTGCAAAATTCACTGTGCGCTTCAAAACTCATTGTGCATTGCAAAACTCACTGCACGCTATGAAATTCATTGTGCGCTACGAAATCACCTGGTACACAGAAAACTTGTATTTGTATCATAAATTTTAAATTCCCATCTGGGAACTTCTGAAATTTTTTGTGGATATGAATAGTATTATCATTGACATGCTGACCAAAACGCAGCCTGACCCAGTTCGTATTTTTGGAGAAAAGTGGAAATCATCACCTACAGGAAAGTTTGCAATGAATCCTGAAATTGCAGTGCAAACGCTGACAGTTTGATAGATCTGAGTTGTAGGAGGGATGCCACCTGTTTGAGGAGGTTTGAATGGGTTCTCAGAGAGTAGTTAGATACCAAGGGACACTTGTACCCAAGATTCATATCCACTAAATCTCCATGGAATGATCTAGCCGCAGTTGCATTTATTCTAAAAGACAATTTCTAGGAATCAAGGAATTAGTTGGATTTTTTGTTTGCCACATGTCTCTAAGGCATAGAATATGATTCATGGAATAGGATTCAGCCTCCTAAATATATGATTGTTGTAATTTCATATTAAAAAGGGGGGGAGGGACGGGACTTTTAGCTGAGGGGCGATTGCACTATGTATATTTTTCCTTAATATCTTTATGAGCTAAATGCATAAGTGTGGTGCTTTCATGAAGCAAAGATTCATTATGTTGTTTTTTTAAGTATGTATTTTCTTTGTAATGTTCATCTCCATAATTGTCTATTCTTTCCAATATTTATCTAAGAGTAAATGTTTGGAATTCATCCATCTTTGATGCTTCATTCATACGGTAAATACTTGTTATGTGTTTAAATATTGTTGGTTCAGAATTCATCCATGCTTGATGCTCTTCTCATAGTAATCTATATTTATGTATTTCATCTAAAGTTACATTGAGAACTCATCCTTTTCTAGATTCTCTCAATGTGATGGGTTGTCACTTTCTCTTTTTTGCTGCCAACCAAAATATTTCCTATTGCTGAAGAATAACACTTACTTTGCCTTTGTTCTCTGAGAGTACACCACCAGTCATTAGCTCAATATTTTAATTTCAGAATTTGACTCCATTACCCAATGGTACTTTCTCTCTTGCTTGTCCTACCATCTCTTTAAAACAAAAACAAACTTGTCTTATTGCAGAATCTGACCACTCTTCATTTATTGATGAATCCTTCGAGTTATTACCATTCATTAGACATCTGAGATAGACCTCTCCAGTTGTATAGGTCATAATACAATCTAAAGTTGGTTGAAACAATTACCTTAGGTTTTTGTTTGATACATCCCAAAGAAATTTGTGAGTGCTAACATTTTCGCGTTGTTGCCAAGGAACGATTTCTATTATTGTCCTCTGGAAGAATGACATTGTTTTAGTTCTAAGTTCTAAGAGAAGCAGACACTTAGGCACATATTGGTTGTATTTCTGCTATGGGGACTCCACGCATCAAAAAATCATTTGGAAGGTGATTCCACTGGCAGAAGAATCCAGAGCTAAAGTTTTCACAGAAAATTCATTTTTCAAAGAGATTGGGGTATGAAGAGATTTTTGTCTTCAGAATAGCAAGCTTAGCTTTCGATCCATGTACTTCATCAAACAAAACAACAAGGTTGGTGGTAGACCTTGTTTCTTTTCAAAATTTTAGAAAATGGATTGATTTGTCTTCTAAGCATCATTGGTGTGAAGATTTTTGTTCCTTGTTATTATCTTATTTGTGTTGAAATATTGTAACTGCAAAGAGTATTCTAATTATTATTGATGTATTATTCATTAGATCAATCCCTTTTTGCGGATTGATCATGTCGGGTATTGTAAATGACCAAATCCCCTTTGGCAGATTGGTCAAACCGTAATTGTAATAGGAAGAATAAGAATTCGGCCCCATAATACATTAAAGGTGGTTATAACCACCCAGAATAAGAAGTCGGCCCTACCAGTGAAAAGACACCTCCATCCACACATGCCAGATTGTATAAATAAAGAGGCTAGCGCCTCATTTGGAAACACACTCACTTGTTCATCGGAGCACAAGTTCGGAGTTGCGGTGGGAGAAGAAAGAAGAGAGAGAGAGGTGCATTCTTGGGAGAGGAATTTATGTATTTGGTTGAGTTATCTCTTGGCATTGTATTGGCTATCTATATTAAGGAAGTTTTTGTTGGGTTTTCTCCCCCATGAGGGTTTCCCAAGATAAATGATGTGTCTCTTTTGATTGTGTATTTCTCAGTGATCCTATCTATGCTATGGTTATCTAGTGAAATCAAAAGAAACCTAATAATATCTTAAACCTAAACATGGAATCAGAGCTAAGATGAAGAGAGCATCTCTCGCAAGAGAAAGTGAAAAACGTCACTATTGTTGTACATGCAAATTAGGGATTTTTATTGAAGAAGTATTTCAACCCCAAAACCATCTAGAAAAGTGTGCCCTTCCTCAAGGATCACTTTGGCATCCTCAGTGAAAATTTTTCAGTGGCTATATCTCTCGGAAAGTGAAACCCTAGTTTTCACAAAGTACCAGAAAACCAGAGTACCATAAGTACCACAAAACGAGAAGCACCAGTCCAGAAATCCACTAATCAAGTTTGAAGGGGTAAAGGTTGGATTTTCTGAACTCTAACCACACCAAGCTACTCGCCTCATCCAAGCACACATCCTTGTAAGTTCAAAATTCAATTATGAGCATTTTCATTTTTTGGTCATTTTCCTAGCTCCAGGTAAAAGATGTCTGCAAGCACTAAGCTTGTTGACAAGCTAGAAGGTGTGGAAAAATTCCATGCCTGGAAGTATAGGATTGGGCTCATTCTTGAAGAGAATGACCTAGCAAGATTCGTCAAAGAATAAGTATCAGAACCCGTCGATACTGCAGAGAAGGAAAAGCACCAAAAGGACACAATTTGGGCTCAGAGAATCATTGTAGATTCTATCAAAGATCACTTCATTCCTCAAGTGTCTTCAAAGAAGACTCCAAAAGAAATGGTTGATGCCCTAACTAGATTATATGAAGGAAAGAACATAAATTGGAAGATGAATCTGAGAACTCAACTCAAGAATACAAGGATGCAGAAAGGAGAATCAATCCAGGAATATTTCTCCAGAATATCAAAATTCAAAGAACAGCTAGAAGCAATTGGAGATACCATAGACGAAGACAAACTCATAATGAAAGCCCTTAATGGTCTCACAAAACCTTGGGATGCATTCATCCAAACAATTTGTGCTATAATGGAGAAACTAAAATTTGATAGTCTTTGGGAAGAATGTATTCAAGAAGAAACAAGAGTAGCTAACCGAGAAGCCTTACTATCAAGAGATGAAGATCAAGCCCTAGCTACTCACATTAAAGGAGGAAGAAAGAAGTCTTACTTCCAGAAAGAAACCCATAAAGAGTCTCACCCCCAAAACAAATTCATACATAAATAATCTCAACCTAAGAGGTTCCAGAAGAAAGGACAAAGAAAAGAAAGAGACTTCTCATCTTGACAATGCTACCATTGTGACAATATGGGACATATTGTGAGACATTGTTCAGCTAGACGAGAAGAATAAAAGAGGAAAAATAAGAGGCACGATGCCCATGCAGTTGAATATGAAGATCCGCTCGCAAAGATGATAAGAGAATGCATTGAAGACTATGTCTTAATCTCGGCCCTCTCAAGATCAGTATCACCTGGAGAGGACACTTGGCTCATTGATAGTGGTGCTTCCAAGCACATGACAGGTCAAAGAGATATTCTCTCTTGCCTTTCAGAAAATAAGTTTTCTCATAAAGTTACACTTGGAGATGATTATCAATATCCTATCAAGGGAGTGGGAGAATCAAACTACAATCTTAATTCGTGGAGTCCAATGAAGATGAAGGACGTACTCTATGTACCAGGTTTGAAAAAGAACCTACTCTCCATATAATCTTTAGAAAAGAAAGGCTTCATAATTGCCTTTATAGATGGATAAGTTCTTATGTGGGCCAAGGGTAAAACCATGAAAGAAGCAATCGTCATTGGAAAAGAAGAAGGTGGATTGTATAAGCTAAAGGGTAACTCAGAAGCATCCATGACCCATGCCATTGAAAATCCATGTGAACTTTGGCATAGAATATTATCACACATCAACTACAAGGCATTACTGTATGTATGCAAGGCAGTCATAGGTGTACC
The DNA here is from genome assembly GCA_032191745.1 of Picea mariana. Lineage (NCBI taxonomy): Eukaryota > Viridiplantae > Streptophyta > Pinopsida > Pinales > Pinaceae > Picea > Picea mariana. The sequence continues at coordinate 15,806 of JASDQU010711662.1, forward strand.
ATAACTCAAGGTTGACCATGAAGGTGTGTGCAATGGGTGTGCACAAGGGAAGAACATCAAGAACCCTTTTTTCGAAGAGAGATGGTAAAGCAAAAGGAGTCTTAGAACTCATTCACTCAAATGTGTGTGGCCCAATTCCATCATCCTCCATCAGTGGGTATGTATACTATGTATATTTTATTGATGATTATTCTCATAAGACCTGGGTTTACTTTTTGAAATCAAAAGATGAAGTGTTTAGTAANAATTCGTGGACTCCAATGAAGATGAAGGACGTACTCTATGTACCAGGTTTGAAAAAGAACCTACTCTCCATATAATCTTTAGAAAAGAAAGGCTTCATAATTGCCTTTATAGATGGATAAGTTCTTATGTGGGCCAAGGGTAAAACCATGAAAGAAGCAATCGTCATTGGAAAAGAAGAAGGTGGCTTGTATAAGCTAAAGGGTAACTCAGAAGCATCCATGACCCATGCCATTGAAAATCCATGTGAACTTTGGCATAGAATATTATCACACATCAACTACAAGGCATTACCGTATGTATGCAAGGCAGTCATAGGTGTACCATAACTCAAGGTTGACCATGAAGGTGTGTGCAATGGGTGTGCACAAGGGAAGAACATCAAGAACCCTTTTTTCGAAGAGAGATAGTAAAGCAAAAGGAGTCTTAGAACTCATTCACTCAAATGTGTGTGGCCCAATTCCATCATCCTCCATCAGTGGGTATGTATACTATGTATATTTTATTGATGATTATTCTCATAAGACCTGGGTTTACTTTTTGAAATCAAAAGATGAAGTGTTTAGTAAATTCAAGGAATTCAAAGCCTTGATAGAGAATCTTTCTGAAATAAATATCAAGATACTCAGGTCAGATAATGGAGGAGAATACACCTCAAAAGAGTTTGTAAACTATTGCAAATATGTCGGGATTAAGAGGGATCTCACCACTCCTTACAATCCTCAACAAAACGGTGTGGCAGAAAGAAAGAACATAACTATAATGGAAGTAGTGAAGACCATGATCCATGATCAAGATCTTCCAATGTGCTTATGGGCAGAAGCAACAAAAACAACAGTATATGTACAAAACTGATTATCTCATAGTGCACTTGCATTCAAGACCCCTGTAGAGATGTTTTCCGGAAAGAAGCCAGAAGTAAGCCATCTCAAAATATTTGGCTGCCCAATATTTGTACATATTCCAAAAGAGAAAAGAAACAAGATGGACCCTTAAGGAAAGAAGGGAATATTTGTGGGATACTGTGAGGTCTCCAAGGCCTTCAGGGTTTATATACCAGGTCACCATCACATTGAGATCAGCATGGATGTGACCTTTGATGAAGATGCAACACTCAATAAATCAAGAAGATGTCAGCTTGAAGAAGTATATGAAGAGGAACTTGTAGCTCCTAGAGTTGTAGAATCGGTGAGGGAGGTTCCCAGAGTTGCAAAACCAGTGAGGGAAGTCATAGCTTCCCTTGTTGAGGAAATTCTAGAAGATCATGACATAGTAGAATTTCAAGAACCTCCTCAGATGACATCTCCCATAAGATAAATCCTACTTGGGCTAGGGAGCTTATTCAAGATGGAGAGAAGTATGGTGTTCCTGAAGGAACCACGAGACAAGTGAAGAGACCTAAGCCATTCTTCAGTTATATGGCTTTGATGTGTGATCTCTTAGAGAAGGATCGTACCTGCTTTGAAGAATCCATTCAAAATAAAGAATGGGCATATTCCATGACAGAAGAATACCAATCCATCATAAAGAATGATGTATGGGAAATAGTTCCCAGACCGAAGAGCAAGGATGTGGTATCTTCCAAATGGATTTTCAAAATAAAACATGTTGCTGATGGAAGTATTGAGAAGTATAAAGAAAGGTTTGTCACTCATGGATTTTCTCAAAAGGAAGGCATTGGCTATGAAGAGACATTTGATCATGTAGCCAGATACACTTTGATCAGAACTATCATAGCACTTGCAGCTAAGATGAAGTGGAAGTTACACCAAATGGACGTAAAGACAACTTTCCTAAATGGTGTCATTAAAGAAGAAGTGTATATAGAACAACCTCAAGGATTTGAAGTTGAAGACAGGAAGACTCATGTCTAGAAGTTGAAAAAGGCTCTGTACGGGTTGAAGCAAGCTCCTAGAGCTTGGTATGGAAGGACAAATAGTTTTCTAATGAGCTTGGGCTTTACCAAGAGTAAAGCTGATTCTAACCTCTACTTCAAGATTATGAATGATGAGCTGGTAATATTGTTGTTGTATGTGGATGACTTATTCTTAACTGGAGAAGAAAATCTTATCACCGAATGTAAAAAGAAGCTCGTTGCAGAATTTGAGATGAAATACCTTGGCCTAATGCATTATTTCTTAGGTCTTGAGGTATGGCAGAGCCCAGAGAGAATCCTCCTTAACCAAGGGAAGTATGCAGTTGAAATCCTGAAGAGATATGATATGTTGGATTGCAAGTCCATGAATACACCCATGAAAATGAAGTTGAAGCTTCTGGTCGACACTTCGTCAGAATTGATTGATGCCACATTGTATAGACAGATCATTGGATCATTGATGTATCTGACGAACACTAGACCATATATCTATTTTTCCATGAACACCTTGAGTCAGTTTCTGGTAGAACCTAGACATGTTCATTAGTTGTTGAAAAACATGTGATGAGGTACCTTAAGGGTACATTAGATTGTGGTCTCAGCTATGATGGAGATCATGACTTCAGACTGAGTGGGTACACTGATTCAGATTGGGCTAGAAGTTTCTCTAACAAGAAGAGCACTTCAAGATGTTGTTTCAGTTTGGGATCAGCCATGATCTCATGGCAGAGTAGGAATCAATCAAGCATTGCTCTCAGTACAATGGAAGCAGAATACATTGTTGCATGTTCTGCTAGTTGTGAAGCCTTATGGCTTCATAAGTTGTTGACTGGTCTATTCAACCTAGAGATGGAAGAAACCACGATCCTATGTGATAACCAGAGCTGTATAAAGATGACAGAGAACCATGTGTTCAATGACAAGTCAAAACACATAGAGATCCGATATCATTACATCTGTGACATGGTGCGGAGAGGAGCCATAAAGCTCCAATATGTTAGCACAGATGAACAGGTTGTTGATGTGTTGACCAAACCTCTATCTCATGTAAAGTTTGAGCACTTTTGAGATAAGCTTGGTATAGTCCGAAAGGACCTCCCTCGAAAGGGGGAGTAGTGTTGTGTTGAGATTCCAGCTTAATTGTTGTGTGGTGTTTCCAACTTAATTGTTGTGTTGAGATTCCAGCGTAATTGTTGTGTGGTGTTTCTAGCTTAATTGTTGTGTTCAAATTCCATCTTCATTGTTGTGTGGTGTTTCCAGCTTAATTGATGTGTTGAGATTCCAGCTTAATTGTTGTGTGGTGTTTCCATCTTAATTGTTGTGTTGAGATTCCAGCTTAATTTTTGTGTGGTGTTGCCAGCTTAATTTTTGTGTTGTGATTCCAGCTTAATTGTTGTGTGGTGTTGTCATCTTAATTGTTGTGATGATGTGTCAACCTAGTGTTGTGATGATGATGTAATAGTTTCATACTAATCCACGTTGATGCAAATGATGATATCATTCCATCTCTCTCTTGTGAATGACGATGTGGATGATGAGAAAAACTTCTGATGATTTATAGATACTCCAGCCAGTGTTCCAAGATGTTGTTGATAATGTTGTCCTCTCTCTCGCTTGATGTTGTTGTAGAATACCCTTCTTGTTAAGGGGGAGTATTGAAATATTTTAATTACAAAGAGTATTCTAATTATTATTGATGTATTATTCATTAGATCAATCCCCTTTTGCGGATTGATCATGCCAGGTATTGTAAATGACCAAATCCCCTTTTGTGGATTGGTCAAACCCTAATTGTAATAGGCAGAATAAGAAGTTGGCCCCATAATATATTAAAGGTGGTTATAACCACCCAAAATAAGAAGTCGGCCCTGCTAGTGAAAATACACCTCCATCCACATGTGCCAGATTGTATAAATAAAGAGGCTAGCGCCTCATTTGGAAACACACTCACTTGTTCATCAAAGCACAAGTTCGGAGCTACGGTTGGAGAAGAAAGAAGAGAGAGAGAGGCACATTCTTGGGAGAGGACTTTCTATATTTGTTTGAGTTATCTCTTGGCATTGTATTGGCTATCTATATTAAGGAAGTTTTTGTTGGGTTTTCTCCCCCATGAGGGTTTCCCAAGATAAATTATGTGTCTCTTGTGATTGTGTATTTCTTAGTGATCCTATCTATGTTATGGTTATCTAGTGAAATCAAAAGAAACCTAATAATAGCTTAAACCTTAACAATTTGGATGTGTGTCACATCCTTAGTCAAGAGGACAAGTTAGAACGTTTACAAAAGCTCCTTATGGAACTTGAGATAGAACAAGAAAAGAATGAAATGAAAACACGTGAAACACTACTCGTTGATTCAGAGCAGTATAAAGCATGATATTAGAATGCAATGGCTCATCATTACATGTACTATGACCTTAGGCCTAAGTTTAGTACTCTGAGATTTATTCTTCCTATAGTAAATGAATTTACATCCAGCAAGCAACCTTCGTGTCAAAATACAAGTGTTGTTAAAAAAAAAATTATGACATAGACAATGTGAACAGTCAGAAAGAACCATTTAAAGATGATCTGACCGTTGGTCATAAGGAAGTGATAGTTGTTTCTGCTCTCAAGGACCCTTTTGCAGCTATGTTATAATATTCAATGGAAATGAGCTATGTAATGTTTAAACATGGAAATAGTTTCAGATGGTGGAATAACTTGTCCTATTTCAGTTTTGACTTTATGACTAGAGGAGTTGAAAGCAAGCTCCAGTCGAGAAACAATTTACTTGATTGGCTTTATTGGAAGTATGAAATCACTTGATTTGACATGTATGCTTAGTAGAGTAGGGTAGGTAGGTGTGAAAATAAGCTTGCTATCCAAGCATCTATTTCATTATGTTTCAGTTTAGCTTTCATATTTTTAGTGTCAATTTGCAGCAATGAAGAGTTACAGTTTCAGTTTGATTTTTAGTTTTAGTTGCAGAGTTGGTTGGTTGCAAATCAGGTCATAGTTTTCAGGTTGAAGGTCTCAAAAAAAGGGGTTGGCAGCAACCCAATGGATAGGCACGGGATCTACGAGTTCTTTGCTAACTCACTGGGAGGATAGAATCCCCATTGGAGCTAGTTGTTAGCACCATGATTTTCATAGCTAAGGTTAGAGGTTTGTCAGCATTTTGCAAAGTCATGCATGTTAGCACCCATACTGATTTTAGCACATGGCATCATCCAACATCTCCAAGGATTGGTTTCAAAAGGAATCTTTATCATTTCTTACTTTCATTTACATTTGCAATTGTGTTGCAAAACTCATCGCGCACTGCAAAACTCACTATGTGCTGCAAGACTCACTGTGCGTTGCGAAATTCACTACGCGGTGCAAAACTCACTGTGCACTACAAAATTTATTGCACGCTGCGAAACTCACTGCGCGCTGCAAAATTTATTGCGCGCTGCGAAATCACCTGGTACACAGAAAAATCATATTTTTATCATAACTTTTAAATGTTGATCTGGGTTCTTTTGAAATTGTTTGTGGAGATGAATAGTAAATATCATTGACTTGCTAACCAAAAACTCAACCTAACCTAGTTCGTCTTTTTGGAGAAAAGTGGAAATCATCACATATAGGCAAGTTTGCAGCAAATCCTGAAATTGTGTTGCAAACACTAATAGTATGATAAATCTGAGTTGTAGGAAGGTTTCCACCTATCTGAGGAGGTTCGAATGGGTTCTCAGAGAGTCCTTAGATACCAAGGGACACTTGTACCCAAGATTCAGCTCCACTAAATCTCCATGCAATGAG
>JASDQU010711663.1:2767-14246 GCA_032191745.1 Picea mariana
GAGAGGCGCATGATCAACATTAGATTGTCTTTGGTGTTTTTGTCTTAGTCTTGGAATTGTATTGGAAATATATTATTGAGGAAGTTTTTGCAAGGTTTTCTCCCCCATGAAGGTTTCCCAAGATAAAATGTTGTGTACCTTATGATTGTGTTTCTTTCAGTGATCCTCTTTATGTCGTTATTTTGGAAATGCTTTGATAACCTAATAGCAGAACTAAAACTTAACAAAAGGATGATGGAAATATGAAGATCCTAAGGCTCATCATCTCCCCCTAATGAAAGATGTTTCATGTCCTTATTCAAACCTGTACCTATCCTCCAATATGTAAGAATCCATATTGAATAACTCTTCCATTTTTCCAATGCACATTAACCTATTTTGTTGTTAATAGTTTTCATTATGTCTTATTCCGCAAAAAAATTTGCTGATGAAATATAGCAATCCTTGGCCCAACAATATCTTGAAGCCACGTCAAATAATTCCTAGACCATTTTTCAAAGCCTTGATTTCACATTGGCAGATCATCTTGAACACATCATCATTATGTTAGCTATGCATGAATAAGAAATCCATTATAGAAAAAGTAATTGATCCATCTGATGTTATTATATCCATGGACATCTTCATCATTTTTGGAGGTCATTTCTATGATTTGTGACAACTTTAAACTTCCAAACATCACTTATAACATATCTACATCAACCTGATGGATCTCCAACAAACCTGCAAATGGATATACAACAACCATGTAGATGGATCTGCAATAAAACCCGCAAGTCTAATAAATGGTTGATTTCTCTCAAAGTATGATCTAGATAGTTAAAAATTTTTGTGAGCATGTCTTTCCTAATGCAATGCTTATCTTCACCAAAAATAAAAAACACCCAGTTCAAAAATATTTTGATATAAGATCCACAACCAACCTATAGAGTTTCTACAATAGTCCTAAAGTTTTCATAGCCTTCCTGTAAATAGGATATGCAAGGTTTCCAAAGGTAGTTACACATTTATTTTTGGGTGTTTCCTTGGTTTCTTTTAGAACAATTGTTGTTAAAAAACATCTTTAGTATAACCTTGAAGAAGAATTGTTTCTACAACAACTTGTTCCATTGTAGGTTCTTGTGGAATAGTAGCTCATTTCCTAAATAGTCCCAAAAATTTTCTCTGCCACTTCATTTCCTGCTATTGGTTCTTGTGTAGTGGCATCATGGATTTTCGATGTTGGTTCTTGTGTAACAATATTAATATCTTTCCTTGCCTCAACAACTTCTACAATATTAATCCTTCTCCTTCTTGGATATTTAGGGGTATGCTAGAAGGGATATAGACTGTGGAAAAAAATGGTGTCGTGAAAGTTTCGGATAAAACAAGGGTGTTGATAATATGGTCATGATAGGTATACTCTTAGTCAATTTTCTCCACCCCCAATTGAAGAATTTTTATGTCCTAAAAAAATAACAAATGGTAAGGAAGTAGGGAAAAAAAAGAAGGCTCATGTATCTTTCCAAATACAAACCTATATTATTCATTAAACCTAAAAAACAATTAAAAAGAAAAAGTATACCTACACCTACTTAAGAATTCATGACATCTGCAACAAGAATATGACATCCACAATTTCCCATGACAAAAGCTTTTGTAGAAAATGCCTCAAGGTTCTGTAGCAAGCTACGGATATGCAACATCCTATAGAGTTCCAATGACAATCTTTAGAATTTATGCATCTCTGTTTTAGAGTGTGCCGATTTTCCACAACTCTAATGTAGAGATTCCATGAGGCCCCACTTTGAGAATGTTTGTCTTCCATGGAATGTGAACAGAGGATCCAAAACAACATTTGTTTGTTTATGAAGCAATATGGATAGTGAAGAATGTCTATGATGATGATGCAAAGATTGTGCAGTTGACAATGACATTCATAGAATGCGCATTACTATGGTATATGGAGTATCTGTCTACTATACCTATGGGACAAACTAGAACATTAGTAGACATCAGGAAACCCTTGTTGAAAGAGTTTCAGAAACCTATGTCCAAGTCACAGTGTATTACAGAGTTGAAAGAGATCAAGAAGTTATCAAATGAGTCAGTATGGGATTTTGACCAGAGATTTAATATCTTAAACAATCGTTTGGAGTGGTTAATTGCAGGATTGTTGCCACATATATGTTTCCCTTTTGGCACGACAAAATATTACATCATAGTTGGAGGCGCTAGATATTTCCATGAGGTTGGAAGAATCCCCTGTAGGAGAGAATGGCACAGGGATGGCTCAAGTTCAGTCACAGTTGGCAACATTGACTATTCAGTTCCAATAGTTAGCTAAAGGAAAGGAAAATCATGAAGAAGTCTTGTGTATTACATGCATAACAAAAGGTCATCATAAGAATTATTTTCCATATTTTAAGGAGTATTTGGCTACAGGATCTCTAAATCCTTTAGGAGTATGGTGTGATATATGTAAAAATATGGGTCATCACCTTGTTGATTGTCTGTTAATGTAGAAGTATCAAAGTACTGCTAGAAACGTTTTTTGTAATTTTTGTAAGTCTGTTGGACATGATTAAAAGAAGTGTCATGCACTAGATATGATGAGAGAGAACACTACGGATGCATACAAAGTCTAAGGGGAAGACGTACCAGAAGGAGGGGTACTAAAATGTAATACACCGAGAGGGTACAATCAAGGAGGAAGAGGAGGATTCAGAGGTCGCGGATGAGGAGGATTTGGCAAAGGAAGAGGTACAATTATATGTTGTAATTGTAATCATCATGGGCACTTGGCATGAGACTGTTTGAACCCCTATACAACATGCACTTATTGTAGACAAATGGACCATATGATGGAATATTGTATACAACTGATTGCGAAGTGGAAAGAAAAGAGGAACCCAAATGTGAAAGTTATAGCGACAAAGGAGCATGACAAATAACCTAAGGTAGCAGCAGTTAGATGCGGAGGAGCGAGAACAGGAGCTGATGTGACAAAGGAAAGAGAGAGGACCGAGTAGTGGGTAAGGAAAGAACTAGAGCCTCCTATGTGGTTTGACGCTATAAAGGAGAAATACGCGTACAATCAAGCAAGGAAAGAACTACTGGAGACATAATGGATAGCATCAACTATGATTGCACCATCGGTGTATGATAGGCCACCTATATATGACATGTATCTAGTCTACATGACCATTCAAAAAGTAAGTTGAGAAGGTAAGTATGCTGAGAAGTTTCTTGAAGAGTTTTTTAGAATTTATGAAGGATGATACTACGTTAAATGCACTATGAATGATGATTGATCAATGCGCGCAAGAGAAGGAAACACCTATTGTAAATCAAGCAGTTAACCAAGTACATCGCAAGAGAAAGATGAATAGGGAATTCCAACCGAATGCACAGATAGGATATTATGACATGGATAATATCATTTTAGACATGGGATATGATGTGAATGTCCTTCTGAAGCAGACATGGGAGACTATGGGAAAATCTAAGTTAATTTGGTCACATATTCAGTTGAGGTTAGAAAATCAGCATAAGATTGTTCTAATTAGAAGGTTATTAGGGGTGAATGTTAACATTGATGGAGTGCATAGTATAATTTATTTCGAAGTAATCGAGATAGCAGATGGAAGTAGGCCTTATCCAGCATTACTAGGACTTTATTGGGATTTTGATAACTAGACCCTAATTGATTTGAATAAGAGAGAGATGGTCTTTGAAGAAGGATACCAAAAAGTTACTGCACCATTGGATCCCACAGAGGGAAGAGTATATGTGGAACCGACAAAAGGAAAAAAGATTGATAACCTTTATAATGTGACTACACGGATGGATGAATATGTGAACCCTACTACTAATGGTGCACTCAGTTGGCGAAGTAATATTTCCTACACATCGGATTCAGAAGAAGCAGTGGAGCATTGGAAACAGATATTACATGAAGTATCGACCAGGAGAAATGTTCATATTACCCGTGCATTGCGATGGATTGGAGTTGAAGTATGTGATCCCCCAAAGTATGACAGACTAATAGTTATAGAATATTTTATAAAGGAATTTGAATTGCATATACCAGATCAACAAATAATGTTAGATTTAGATATCGCATTGAAAGAAACTTCTATAAGATGGTGGGTTGTGCATAAGGACAGAATGGAGGATTGGAAGCAATGAAAAAGATTTCTATAGGTCATCTTTGGAATAGGAAAATAATATATTGTCTGGAAGTATACAGGGTTGATTTGTCCTACAAAGCATGTTACACAATGCATTGCGACATGGATATCATTACTGAAGAAAGAATGGATGCACTTGTTTATACACACTCTGGATATGAATCCGAAGAACTAGTATTTAGCACTGGAAGTGTGCAAAGGGACAACAAATTGGGAATGTTTGACTCACAACTTAAAGGTCAATTTCAGTTTTGAATATGATTCTCATTCAGTAGACACAACTATGCAGGTGATCAAGGACAATATTTTCACATCATAAGACTTGATAGAACTAGTACCAGTATGTAGCACGCATAGATCTTCTGCGACGATTCGAGAAGTTTTTTAATGCTATAATGTCATTGGAGAATACCAGGAGGATGAAGATCTGATAAATTTACAAGTACCAGAAACTAAAGGAGAATGCGCAGTAGAAGTTCTAGAACTTGAATTTGTTTTATATGCAAAGCCATTAAGAACATGCAAAGTGAATATTGGTAAGAATAAGCCCCAGTTTGAAAAAAAATAAGATTACTAGAATGAAGAGATTTTTGATTTACTGTGTGAATATCAGGATATATTTTCAACTACATTTTTAGAGATGAAAGGGATTGTTGGAGAGTTAGGAGAGATAAAGATCCCTTTGAAACTAGATGCTAAGCTAGTTAATTAGATACCATATCGATTGAACCCGATGTATAAGAAAAAGGTAAAAGCAAAGATAGACAAGATGATGGAAGTAAGAATTATTGAACATGTGACAGAGTCAGAGTGGATTAGTCCGATGGTGGTTCAAGATAAGAATACAAGAGGAATCATAATTTGTGTAGATTTAAGGAAATTGAATGATGTTTTTTTTCACAATCCATTTCCTACTTCGTTTACAGATAAAGTGTTGGAGAATGTAGGAGGACATGAAGCCTACTCATTCACTGATGTATTTTTAGGGTATCATCAGATTAATATTTCATAGGAAGATAGACATAAGAATACATTTTCGACAGAATGGGGATGTTACCAGTACACAATTATACCTTTTAGATTGAAGAATGAACGAGAAGTATTCTCCAAAGTAGTTGTAGCAGTGTTTAACGAGTTTATTCATAAGTTCATGGAAGTATACTTAGATGACTTGACAATGTTTATTTTTCTAAAAGACCATGTTGAAACTTTGTGCTTGATGTTGGACAGATGCAAGCAATTTCAAATATCTTTGAACTTAAATAAGTGCATGTTTTGCGCATTGTTTGGTGTTTTGTTGGGCCACGTAGTATGTAAAGAGGGACTGTTGGTTGATCCTACGAATATTGTTGTAATTGTTGATTTTCCACCGCCTACTTTAGTGTGACAATTATGAGCAACATTGGGTCATACAGGGTACTACAAGAAGTTTATTAGGGGATATGCACAAATCACATATCCATTGGAAAAGTTGTTGAAGAAGGAGGTTAAATTTCAATGGAACAAGGAATATCAAAAGAGTTTGGATTCGTTGAATAAGAAATTGGTTACCCCACTGATTTTGGTATTTCTAGATTGGAAGAAAGAATTCCATTCTCACGTGGATGCATCATCTTTAGCATTAGGTGAATTTATAGAACCTCCAAAAAAAGGAGATTTAGATCACCCCATTTCATTTGCAGGTAGGAAATTGTCAACTACGGAACAAAACGCAAAGGATTGGAAATGGTGTATGTACTGCAAAAGTTTAGACATTATCCCCATGCTCCTCAAAGAGGCCACCATACATCTACGGCTACATGCCCATGTTTAGAAAGTGTATGTAGTGCCACCGCTATCTCAAAGCGGCACCATACCTCTACGACTACATGCCATAAATGGATGTCACAGACCTGACTACATCATGGGCTTGCTGTAGGCAACCATTTAAGGCAACCTCAACCACTCATGTACAGAGGCGTGGTCGACTCTTACAACTTTACACTAGAACGGTCTGTATCGGATCATATTTCAAAATTTAAAAGTGGGAGGGTCGACACCTCTCCCTTTCACCATGAATGTGTGTTGAATGTGTTGGCGGGCTGGCGCATTTTGGACGTGGAGCGATGCTCCTGCATCACTTTCGACGATTTCTTTACTTAGTCATTCTCGCGATGGTATTTATTTTTTGTCACAATCGTGACAACTTCCCTATTATCGTCGTGATTGCCACGTTAATCTAGGTTCGTTGCACGAGCCACGTCACATGAAGTGACGTTTGGGAGAATCAAGATTCGTCACAATATCCACAACATAACATCGCAAGAGCGTCAAAATAGTTGTCGCAAGATGACCCAAATTTGATAGTGTCCATATCCTTGAACAATTCTGGCCCAAGTACCACTTTATCTGTTGGGTTGTCTCAACTCACTGGAGTATTGCATTTCGTACCATACAAAGCTTCAAATGGGCTCATTTTCAATGAAGCTTGATACCCATTATTATAGGCAAACTCAACCAAGTTCAAGTAATCTTCCCACTTAGATGGCTTATCCATCACATACATTCTCAACATCTCTTGAATTACTTGGTTGACTCTCTTTGTTTTCCCATCTGACTGTGGATGGTATGTTGAACTAAAGTTCATATTTGTACCAAATCCTTTAAACAATCCCCTCCAAAAATTTGAAGTAAAATTTGTATCTCTATCTAAAACTATTTCATTAGGTATCCCATGCAACCTAACAATATCCCTCATGTAAATTTATGCAATATTAGTTATTGTATGAGTCGTTTTTACAGGAACAAAATGAGAATCCTTTGTCAATTTATCAACCACTACCATGATTGAATCATGTTGTCTTAATGTCCTAAGAAATTTAGTTATGAAATCAATGGTTACCACTTCCCATTTCTTCTCTAGAATTGGTGATGGTTGTAGAAAACCCATTGGGTGCCTATGCTCAACCTTCACTCTCTGACATTCCATACATCTGTCAATGTAATCAACAAAATCTTTCTTCATTCTTGGCCAAAAGAATTGGCTTCTTATTGTTGCAATTGTTTTCTGGTAACCGAGATGTCCGACATATGGAACATTATGCATTTTTTTAATACCAAATTCCTAAGTTCTCTGGAACACGGAACACAAATTCTATTTTTATGCATAAGTAATCCATCTTCCTTAATCTCATATTCTTTAATTTTTTTTTGTAGATGTTCCTATTATAATATTTGTTTTACCTGTAGGTAATGTTGATCTATAATAACAACATCTAAAATTATGCTCTTTAAATCTAACTGATGCATACTAATAGTTGTAGCATGCATGAGATTTAATCTTCTACTAAGTGCATCAACAACTTTATTTTCTTTTCCTTTGATATGATTGATGTCAAAATCGTATAATTCGCTTAAAAATTCCATCCATCTCATTTTCCTGGCATTCAAAGTTGGTTGTTCAAAAATATATTTCAGACCACTATGGTTTGTTCTCAATTCAAATATCTTCCCCATGAGATAATGCTTCCACATATTCAATGTGTGAACAATGGAAGCAAGTTCCAAGTCATGTGTGGAATAGTTCCTCTCATGTTCTTTAAGCTTTTTGGACTCATAACCAATGACATGTCCATTTTGAGTAAGAACTCCACCAATTCCTTCCTTGCATGCATCTGTACATACCACAAAACTTTCATTTGGGTCAGCGATCTTTAAAATAGGTGCACTAGTAAATAATTATTTCAACAAATTAAAGTTCTCTTCACACCTAGATGTCCATTCACATTTAATTTCCTTCTTTTGAAAAGAAGTGATGGGATGAGTAATCTCAGAGAGCCTTGCCATAAATCTTCTATAGTAACCAACTAATCCCATAAAAGATCTAACTTTTGAAACATTTCTGGGTGTTGGACATCCTCTAATGGCTTCAATCATATTGGATTGGTATTCTACTTAATGATCATCTAAGGATGCATATATTCTTCCCATGTCTTCTACTATTGTAGCCTCTTGGATGTTGTGCATGGTATTCACTTTGTCTTTCCCATGAGGGAAATCCTTGTACAAGTKATCTTCTTTGCATCCCCAACATTGGATTGGCRGTATTCCCCTTTTTCCCAAGGAGTATTTTCTCTTGGATTCATCCTTAGCAAACTGATCTTGATGATTTTTATTAGGGTTGTTTATGTTAAAAGGATGYTTGAATACCTTCCTCTTCTGATCATATTTCTCCTTCTWCTTATCCTTCCAAGGTTTCTGCATGTATTATCTACCCTTGCCTTGCTCATATAGGTACTTATCCTTCCTAATGGTCTCAKTCAAAGTMTTGGGCTCATCATATTGAATATTATCTTTATAAAATGAAGGCATTCCACTCAAAAACCTCTGTATTTTCACCTTCTCATTCTTTATAAACCCCACATACTTTAGCAGTCCCAAGAACTTATTTTCATACTCTKCCATGGTCATGATTCCCATCCTGAGTTCAAAGAACTCCTACATTTTATTATCATAGAAGTTCTCTGAAGTTACTCCTTCTAAAAATATTTCTTGAATTTCTTCCAAGTGATMTTGCTCTCATTTATTTGTTCAACTTGTTTAAGTTTATCCCACCAGATAACATATTTTCCATGTAGATGGTAGGTGGTGATTCTGGATTCTAGGTTTGATGAGTAGTTATGCAATTGAAAATAACTCTTGAGCCCAAGAAACCATGCTTCAACATCATATTACCTTTCTCTTTCACCATCAAAGGATGGTGGCTTAAGCTTCCTCAACTCTCCTTGCAAACTTTCCAATTCATGTCTTCTTCTTTGATGCCTAACAGGAGACACCTTTGGACTACTTATGGAATCTTCAGGTGCATAAAATTTCCTTGTTGAGTGAGGTGAGTGATGTCTATGATTTCTTCTAGTACTTCTTTAATAACCAACTCTTTTGTAGTTATCTCTTCTTTCATGATATCTACCCTCTTCCTCATGTCTTGAGTTTGATTCATTCTTCGTTTTTCTTTGCAACTGATTTAAGCTTTGCATCACTTGAGAATTTATCTGATTTTTCTCTCTTAGAAGTATCTCATTTTATTCTTAGCATATCTGTACTTCTATCATCAAGCTTATCATAGTCTCTATTAATGTTTCTTTCTCCCCTCTTCCCTGGTGTCCATTTGATCCAGTCTCTGCATTACCAACACTGATATTTTTTCCTTTGGCCTCTTTATCATGGTTGTAAGCTCCCTCTCCTTCCATTTCTTGAATATGTATTACTATACTGAAATGATATGTTTATACTCATAATTCTACAAAATGTGTAAGCAACCATTTTTGTTAGAAATATGCATATCATAAAAATTTGTCAATTAACGCTACAGGTCCTTTGTTCTTCTGCTCAATTTATGAATATTTATGCCACAATTATCCCTATTCTAAGAATTCCATGTTATTCTCCTCTAAATCTTATTTACAACTATTGTACTATTTCCTTGATCTGGTTTCTGAGCTGAAAGTTATGGCTCCCTAAAAAAACCACTTTCACCCTTTTTATGCATTTTCTCCACTAATGCAATTTTATTGAATTGTCAACTTCTGTCATCTGCAGAAGAAAATATATCAGGAAATAGAGAAACTTTCATATGAGGAATAGATAATTAAAATGAAAATGAATTCATATCAACTTTCATATTTTCAATCTGATACTCTAGTAAAAAACTACAACAATCTGGAATCTGCAACTTTGTCCTTTTTCACTCATTTTTCCAGACTTCAAATTTTTTGAAAAATTGGCTATCTCTCAATCTGTGAGCTTTTGGAAACTTTTCACTACACCAAATTTGTTTTTCATGATGAGTGTATAAAATGTCAAGTAAATAAAAAAATTCATTTTTATGATCTGGGGTCACTTTTCCTCCTCTGAAAATCTCAAAAATCCCAAAAAAGGGGCCTAGAATAGTGGATTTTGGCCTATTTCAGTATCCCCATTTCAATCCCCTTAGTATTTATCTAGTTCCTTCATGGGTTATTTATATGTCTTCTTTCTGGACACTCTAAATGAACTTCATCTTAATTTGGACCTTTGCTAATGATCTAGATCTAGATCTTTAAAAACCATTATTTCATCATTTTTGACAAATTCAAGAATAAATGGGAAATGACCCTCTCTGGCACTTTTGTAGAGATCATCTATGCAGAAAAAAACTATAAGTTTCATCCAAATCTGATTTAATATATTGTCCATCGGAGGTTCCCATTCAGAGTGTTAAAGAATCGAGCTCAAAAGCGACTGCGAAAAGAGGGTATCAAAAAATATTCCTCTTCGATAACATCGAGGCTTTTCATTAAGAGTTCAGAAAGTAGGTAATTGTCCCCCACTCTGACCAGAGGGTATTGAAGAATATCCCCTTTCGATACTGTTAGAACTTATAACTTGAAGTTCAAAAGTCAGGAAAATTTTGCTTCTCTAAAAAAGGAGGGTATCGAAGAATATTCCATTCTCGATATAGTTAGAACTTTTCATTCAAAGTTCAGAAAGTTGATGAAGTTTCATTGCTCCGAAAATAAGGGTATCGAATAATATTCCATTTTGATACCTGAACACTCGAATTTGAAAAATATTAGGCAATATTCGTCATTCTGACTAGAAGGGTATCAAATAATATTCCTGATCGATACCATTGGAACTCTTCTGAACGAGATCTTTCGAAAAAGTCTTTCTGAAAAACACATCTCAGTGAGATCTGAAGACTAAGGATGATCTTGACTTATATAATGACTCTCTTTCATTCGGGATCCTGCCATCGACTTCTCTTCATTCCCGACTACGAAGTCCTTCCGACACTTCCTTCCCGAAGGCCTGTCGGGAACGTCCTTCTCGAACTTGTAATATTGAATCTTGTCCATTGATTTCCTTTGACTTCCCAAATGACTGAAAATGAACATGGATTGTCTATTTACCTCATTTCTCAAAACCTGAAATGAATCTCATCTGTCAATCTAGTAACTTTGTCAAACTTTGAAAACATTAAGATTTTTAATTTTTTTTAAAGAACGAATCTAGGTCGTTAATCGCAAGATCTCAACTGTCGATTCTCTGAAAGCTTCCCTGTGCTACCGTGACCATTAAAATTACAAATTTTTATTTTCAATCTTTGAAGTCAAATTCGACTCTACAACTCCATAGATCAAATCCATTAAACCTCTCAAACAATCTGAATCATTTAAACACGGATTTGCTCACGAATTTGGGGATTTCATATTAATTTTTCCACCATTTTCCCCCAAATTCGTACCAGTTGAATCTGTAACAGTGAATCTGCCTAATTCACACCCATT
>JASDQU010711663.1:40282-51603 GCA_032191745.1 Picea mariana
TGTACCTCGTATTGCCAATCTATCACAATTCTCGGTGGTTGTTTCCATTTATGGATATACATTATCTTTATGACCCGACATTAATCGTTCTTTAGCCATCGTTTCTGCCCTTTTAATTCCATTAACTGTAAAAACTTCCTTTCCAACATCTTTTTTTTGTGTGCACTTGACTGACTTTGCATTGTTTCTATTACTTGTGTGATAATCCCTTTTTCTGCACGATATTTCTTCATGTTTACCTTGTATTTCTCCCTTTTCCCTTTTTATTTGGTTTCTTCCTTTTCTACTTTTTTTTTACTATAGTACAAATACTATGATACATGTGTTCTCACGCAGTTCAGATTAATGTGCGGATGGTCGAACGTCTCTATAGAGTTTCAACCGACTTCCATTCACCATTCCTCCTAGGGATTCTCCACTCAAGGTTCCCAACTATGAAACCCCATCCTCCATCACATGTTGAATCACATAAGTTTCTAACCAATGCATTCAAAACATTCTTGGATGCTCCATAAATTTACTGTCATAGAGTAACATTAAGTGTCCCACTTGGAACTTTTTCTATTTAATGTGTCTATCATGCCATGCCTTTTCCCTTTCCTTTTGAACTTGCTGATGAAATCCTTGGACAAACTAATCTTCCTCACCATGTTATTATTTCATGACATTGTAACACTCCAATAATTCATGAGCATTTATAGAAGCTCTGTGTGCACTGCACATTGATACCACCTCCATCAACTCTTCTTCTGAGAAGATCTTGGTTCGAATGACCTGTAACATTACATCTATTAGTGTATATTTGTGTTCAAATGTAAATGTTACCTTGAACCTTTGAACCGGCTCATTCCATCTTGTTGTTTCTCTATGCATTTCCATCTTCAAATACCAATTCTTCAGAATTGTATCTAGTGTATGTATATATTTGTGCGACCATTCCTCCTTCGGTGTTGAACTCCATATATTTTTGCACTGCTCAATATGATTTGTTGGGTTATTTATCCATGTATACTTCTGCAAAATATTCTCTAACTCGGTACAAAATCTTACATGTATTAGTCTCCGACACTGCAACCAATCTTCCATCCCTTCATTGTGTGCATCCCACCATCTAGTTGGAGTAGCTTTCAGGACAACATCTAGTGCCAACATCCTTTGTTGTTTGAGTAGTTTCAACTCAAATACCTTGACAAACAAGATTATGTCATTAAATCCATCGTACCTGGGTGGATCACATAGCTCTATTCCAATCCATTGCAATGTTCAGGTTATGCATGCACATCGTCTGGTTGATACTTCATGCATCCTTTACTGCCAATGTTCAATACCTTCCTCTGAATATGGTGCAGATGAACTGATACTTCTCCAACTTAGCACACCATCTGCAGTGGGGTTAACATAATCATCCATCCATGTAGTCATGTTATACAAGTTATCAATTTCATTCCCTCTCGTTGGCTCTATGTACCTCTTTCCTTCTAATGAGTCCAATGGTGTAGTAACCTTCAAGTCTCCTACTTCAATTATCATCTCCCTCCTCTTAATATTAATTGTTTTTTTATTATCAAAGTCCCATTCAAGTCCCATCAGTGTTGGATATGGTCAATTGTCATCCACAATCTTAATGACATCAAATTTTGCTACACTGCGCACTCCATCTATGTTCATAGGTACTCTTGCCATTCGTCCAATTGGTACTATCTTTTGTTGTTTTTCTAATCTTAACCGAATAGGAGACCATACTAACTTGGGTTTCCCCATCATCTCCTAGGTATTATTTGGTAACACATTCACATCAGACCCCAATTCCAAGATAAAATTATCCACATCATATTCCCCAATCTGTGCACTTAATCTGAATTCTTCATTGGTCCTCTTTCTGCGCAGTACCTGATTCACTACCCTCTGTGCGGTAGGAATTTCCCTTCATTGCGTGCAATTATTAATCATTTCATATAATGAATTCAGCAAAATTTCATCTTTCATTAACTCTACGCAACTTATGAGGAACTATCTTAGAGTACTTACCTTCCCAAGTGGCTTCTCTGGCATACTGCAATCACAAACATGAGGTGCATATGATCTTGATGCTACCAAATCTGATACTAGTATCTCTTTTATTTCCCTATGATACGTCTTTTTATCCTTCTGAGAGTTGAATTTTGGCATAGGTCCTACTGATTTGCTTACCCATTTCTCATCCTGCTTCCCTCCATTCATCACATCAACCCCTATTCTAGTTCCTCCACACGTAATAGTTGTTATTCTAGGTCCTTTATTGTGTTTTTCAACTGATATTTTAAGTACATTCTTATTTGGGTTATGGTTATGATTCCCTCTTGCATGCCACTTCATGAGTAGTTTAAGACATTTTTATTTCATGTGGTCCAATGCTCTACATTATGTGCAGGTTGTACACAGACTCGGGCAATCACGAGCTAAGTGTCCTGGCTGTTTACAATTGTAACATACTATCGGTCCTCTACCTCCTCTGCCAAAATTTTCTCTGCCTCAACCTCTGCCAAAATTTCCTCTATTTCTTGGATTAAAGCCTCTTTGATTATTATATTGTGGACCACCTCCTTCTGTCGCAAAATTCTCCGCATGAATCTTGTACATATCTGAAGTGCATTCTCTCAACAAATTGAATGCACATAAATCCTTCTCCTCATGTCCAACTGACTTGCAAAAGTTGAAAAATAAGTTCATTAGCATAATATGATATTTCTATGGTAATGAAAACTTCATCAGATGGTGCCCCCATTTCTTACATATTTCAAAATATCCCCCTCTTGGTAATGGATTCAGTGTCCCAGTTGCCAAGTATTGCGTGAATGTTGGGCATTTGTCCCTGTGGCAGACTTCAGTTCTACATTTGGTACACCGGACTTGTTCCTATTTCTCCTTCCCTTTTGTAAGTTCTTCCAGTTGAATTGTCAAGGAATCTAATTTTATTTGGACTTGCACCATCCCTCCACTATCTCCTACAGAGGATGCTTTCAATTTCATTGCAATCTCCAAAGCTTCAGGATGCGATGCAACCTTCTATTGAATCAATGGCCCACGAATGTATGGTAGAAGTCTTACAATAAAACATTCTTGGTGTTGTTGATCAAATATATGGAATTCCAATCTACCCATCATATCCTTAAAACATTGGTCATAATCCCAGACTAATTCAGTGTGCAACTATTTAATTTCCTTCAAATGTGTAATGTACTGTGAATTATACTTTGTCTTCTTGAACTCTTTCCACACCGCTTGTCTAATTTCTGCTAAAGTCTCGGCGTGTCCTTTAGGCGTAGTACTATGTAGTTTCATGTACCATACTAGTGTGTGACCTCTAAAGGTGGCTTCCAACTGCACAATCTTTATGTCCTCATCCCGGACATTGTTTGCAACCCAAATTGTCTCGCAGACAAATAGATGTTGTTCTGGGTCCTTTGACCCAACTCCCTGAAACTCAGTTAGTCTAAGGGTTTTGCCTACCCCCACCATGTTGCTTTATGTAGTACCTCCCCTAGGCAATGTTGGTTGAATATGACTATGCACACTACTTCCACTGCTCTGATTTATACTACTTTGTCCTCCCTTGCTAACTATAAGTGCTTTTGACAAATCCTTGAATGTAATTTCTAGTCCATGTGACACACACGGGGTTGTGGAATTGGCACATGATCTCGTCTGAGTAGGACTTACCACCTCTTCTATTATGGGAATAAAATGAGAATTCTCTCCCTCTCCTTCTACATACGGTACCTCTACGATATGGATGATTATGCAAGGTTCTCTCCACTTAGGCTCACTACACAACTCTCCTTTCTGAGCCCCAGTCTTTCACCTCTTGTACCTTCTTCCACTTCGTAGTACTCCAAACTCGTCTTCTTATTCTGATACAACTTCTTCGGTTCTCTGCATCCTCAATCCCTCCCTTCCTTCTTCATTTCTTCCTTCACTCTTTCTTACCTTAAGACGATCTTCTTTTCATCTCTTGGTTCCCCTATGTGCATGAATCCCCCTTAGCAATCAAACTCCACTGTCATCACACCCTTTTCACACAACAACATCTTTATCCATGTACCCAACGATTTCATGAACCTTCCATGTGGACAATTGAATAAATCCCTCTCTGCAACATTGTATGATTGGGTACATTCCACTACGAATTATGTAATATATCCTCCCAATATACTTTCCAACAAGAAATCAATTGTGTGAGAAGTCTTATTACTTACATAAACCATCTTCCTTACCAACTCAAGAGTCCAGTTCCTCGGCGTTGTGGTTTAGTACCTTCCTATATTCTCCACTTATGTTTCTAACCACTCATTCAAAATAATCATAAATTCGCCAAAAAAAATCTCATGCAACTCTATGTACACATACCTTTGCATCCATTGATCATCACTCATATGAGGGTTTCTATTCTATTTTCGAGAAAATTCTCATTCCTTCCCTTCTATCCATTTTGAGATCTCTTTCCTAGTCAGTCTCCCAAAAAATTCCCTCAATCACCCTCGATCCAGTACACAATCAACTACAGAACCCGGTTCTACCCACAGAGTGAAAAACTAACAACTAATAGTGTACCTGAAAATTTAACAACTTTAAGAATTCCAAGAGAAATTACATTTACATGAAAATGGAAACCATAGACAACATCAATTATAAGGATTGAAAATTAATTTATTAACCAAATAGAAAATTGGTCTCACACAATATCATTACATTTCATCCAATCTAGTATAGTTTTCCTTCAATCTTAATGACAAGAATCTTGCACATTGTTTTGCATTGTACCTCCAACAATTGTGTCCTTTTATCTACAATCCTCTTTTGTTTATTCTTCCTATGTAAACTGAATCCAAACCCCCTTTCTTTCATTTTCTTTCTCCTTTATCATCTCATTCCTTGGCAGTTGAACCATTCTAATCGTTCAATTCCTTCAACCGTTTCTTTTTTATCCCCAATTGGGATGTGTTGGAAAGTTGGGAAGTTACCACCAATCCAAAATTCTCAAGTGTTTTTCAACTGTGCACCAGAAATGAGAGAGCTCTAACAGTTGAATTCCTCAATCCATTTCCAAAACAATTCATCTTTTATCACATGGTTTACCTATCAATTATCAAGACACATGGAGTTATGACACATGGAATATACACCTGTGGGGTTGTAACACTTCACAGTGTTGTAACAACTAGGATTTCACACAGTGTTACATCAACTAGGATTTACGACAGTGTTGCAGCAATGTCTTCATGGTGTTGCAACAACTGTAACTATAGCACGATGTTTTAGCAACTGAAATTTAGCACCAAGTTGTAGCAACTGGAATCCCAACACTTGACATGTTGCAACAACTAGAGTTATAACACTTATTTCACCCTACATTTTCTAACTTGAAATTGAAATGTTTTTGGTTGATGTGGATTGCTTGAGGCCAAAGATGATCCTGGATCAGACATCCTTGGTAAGAAAAACATGATCTCTATCTCATGTGGATGTAACTATAGATTTGACAAAGGATGAAGATCCTCATAGGAGTGCCATTTCCTTTTCAGAAACCCATGATGCATCTTTGGAACCCATGTTTCTCCACATACTCATAATATTCCTTATTCTGGTTCCTCTTGTTAACCCTCTTCACCAATATTTGTTCTAATTCTTTTGTTGGTTTAAGAGGTATATGTTTCTTCCATTCAATTATATTATCTTCTTCATCATGCTCTTCTCCCTGATCAAACTCTTACAATTTGACCACATTGAATATTGGAGAATGTCAAAATATTCTGGCAACTCTAACTTATATGCATTGTCATAAATCTTTCTCAAATTTTGACATGGTCCAATATTATTATACTTTAGTTTTTTATACATACATATGGGAAATATTTATTTTCTCAAATAGGCCATTACCAGCTCTCCTTCTTCAAAAAATATTTGTCTTCTTCATAAATCTTCTCCATGTTTGTATCTTGCATTGCTCTATTGCATTTTTATCTTAACCTACTCATTCATTTCTTGTATTCTCTCTACAAAATCACTTGCATCATCACTCCTTATTTCCTCCAGATTCAACAATTTAACCAAATCAACAAATCCTTTTGGTGACCTACCATAAACAATTTGAAATGGACTCCTTCCCACCAATATATTAACAAAATCATTATAAGAAAATTCAACTTGCACCAAGATCAAATCCCATTGTCTTGGATTCTCCCCACTAAAACTCCTTAACAAATTTCCATGACTTCAGTTCACCACCTATTTCTATCCATCCATTTGAGGATGATATGGAGAACTATACAATATTTTGGAACCAATATTTTTTCAAAGTGTCCTCCAAAAATTCCCAAGAAATATCATATCTTTGTCAGAAGTGATACTTCTTGGTAGTCCATGTAATCTCACAATCTCTCTGGAAAATAAAACAACAACTTTAGTAGCATCATTGGTCTTCTTGCATGGTATGAAATGTGACATCTTCAAAACAATTTCCACTACAACCATCACTTAATCATCACTGCTCTTCATTCCTACGCAATCCCAAAACAAAGTCCTTACTCACATATTCCCATGGTCTCTTGGGTACTAGTAATGGTGTACAAAATCTAGTGTTTTGACTCCTTCCTTTGGTGAGTTGGAAAATATTGCAGCACTCAAAAAACGTTTTCACATCCTTGTTGATGTTAGTCTAAAAGTGTCTTTCCCTCACCAATGTTGTGGTTTTTTCAATTCCAAAATGTCCACCTAAACATCCTTTATGAAAATCTCTAACAAGATTCAGTCGCAATGAACTCCGTGAAATGCACACACTTTGATTCTTGAACAAGAAATCATCTTGGATGTGTAAATCCAAATATGGTCTTCCATCAATGCTCCAAGGTGTTATGCATGATTTCCAAGCATCTCAAAATATGCATTTTTTTCATACAACTCTTTCATACATTCCAATCCAACAACTTCTACTAACAAAGTATTAAGCATTGTTATTCTCCAGCTTAGTACATCTTCAAATTTATTCGACTTTCCAGACATGTGCTTCAAAACAAATGAGTAACTTTGCAAAAATTCGACCCATTGGAATGACACCATTTCTTCAAAGCTTGCACAATCACAATTTTTTTTTATCATACACAAAGTATTTATTCTTATCATCATTCAATTTTTCGTTGAAGAATGCAATCGACCTTCCTTCTTGGCTCAAAACTACTTCAATCGTTGATCCACTTGCATCACAATCCACTTGAAATAATTTATTGAAATATGGAAGTGCCAAAATTGGTTGTCCAATCACATTTTTCTTCAATTCTTCAAATGACTTCATGGTTGCTGCTATCCACTTGAAAATCCCCTTTTCATGCATTCAGTAAGTGGTGCACATATCTCACTGAAATTTCTGATAAATTTCCTATAGAGGTTTTCCAATCCATGGAAACTTCTCAGATCAAATGTACACTTAGGTGTTGGCCACTCAAAATAGCCTTAACCTTTTCAAAATCCATCTTCAAACCTTCTTTGGAAATTACAAATCCCAAGTACACTAACTCTTCTTTCATAAATGTACATTTCTTCAAATTTATTAGCAATTTATCTTCCCTCAACCGTTATAACACCTTTCTCACATGCTCCAAGTGTTCTTCTTTGATTTTACTAAAAATCAAAATGTCATCTAAGTATACAACGACAAACTTACCAAAAAAATGGTTTCAAAACTTCATTCATAGCTCTCATGAATGTGTTGGGCACATTAGTTAGACCAAATGGCATAAATAACCACTTAAACATGTCGTCCTTTGTCTTCAATGATGTCTTCATATCATCACCTTCATGTATCTGAATCTTATGGTAACCACTTTTCAAATCAATCTTTGAATAGTACTTGGCCCCACTCAAACATTCCATGAGGTCATCAATCCTTGGTAAGGGAAATATGTACTTGATAGTAATCTTGTTAATATCCTGTAAATCAATGCATATTCTCCATTCACCTCCTTTCTTAGGTGTCAAAAATATAGGTATAACACATAGACTCAAACTTTATTTGATTAGTACTCTATCAAGAAGCTCTTGCACCTGCTTATTTACCTACTCACTCTCTGTTGGAGCCATTCCATAAGAAGATTTATTCAGTAAACTTGATTTGGGTATTAAATCAATCTGATGTGATATACTTCTCAAGGGAGGTAAACCTGCTAGTAAGTCATCCATGTTGGAGATACTTCACACACACCTAGGATTTCTTTTTCCTAAGTTTTTCCCTGTGTTTACTATTCATTATTCATTCTCCTCTAGTTTAGGGAGAATATTCCTCTAGGATAATATTCTCTTCAGTTCACACTTCAGTTTGATCAATTGAGTGGAGTCTAGATGGCACATTGGGATTATCACCATGAAATATTGATATCATCACCATATAATATGCATTGTCCTTGGGATCATCACCAGACTAGCACATTACTCATAATTCCCTGATCTCCTCCTCACTTCAATCTGTTTCAGTCAGTTAACTGAAGACTGAGAGACTAGTTAACTCAGACTAGGTGGCAGTTCACTCCCATAACTTTTAGGATATTTAGACACTTAGGAGTTAGTTAATATATACTTGGTCTAATGTATCGTTAGGTAAAAGTGTGTTTCCTAGTGTGTTTCTTTAGTATGCATTAGTTTTCATTTGTAGTTAGGAAATCCAACGGTCACGATATGTTCCCGACATAGAGTGATCTGGCGGTTCATACTCTCCTCAATATTAATGACCATTGATCCATGGCTTAGCACCCGATTGGTCCATGATATCTATTTAAAGATCATGGAGGGTCATTTTCCAATGATCGATTGTGAGAAACTCTCTTGTAAAATCTCTCTGTGATCTTTTTCTTTGCATTAATAAACTACTCCAAGTGGTCGCATTGGTTGGGGATGTGGATGTTTCCTCGTAGGAGTTTTACCACATGAAAACATCAGTGTCCTGATCTTTGATCTGGTTATGTGAGTGGTTAATAAAGGTGTTCGTCCTCTGTTGGAATACCTTTGTTGTCGAATATGGTATTAGAGCATGTTTGAAGACCCGCTCCTGTTGTAGATCGAGATCGTGAAGCCGAGTCGCCTCATCTCCATTTTTTGTCATTTTCGTGCATTTATGGGCTTAGAGGACTATTCCATTGCGTTTGGAGAACTCGTTTCATTCAGGAAAACTTTTCGTTTCACTCGAAAAGGTTTTTGTTTGCCAAGTTACGGCCATTACAGTCAGATCCGGAGGTATAAAGCATGAATATGCATTTTTTTAATTTTTTGCAGAGTAGTATTTTGGTTTTATTTCGGTTTAGTATTATTTATTTCCGGGTTTCTACTCTTTTATATATTCATATGTTATTTTGCCTACACCCTGTGCGATCTCAGCAGATCTGAAACATATAGGAAAAGGTGCATCTTCTGGGTAAGCTAACCGAGATCTAACCCTTGTTGTCATCGAGAAGTGAATTTTTATTCTTGTGTGAAAAGAGTTTTTTTTAGCACGCTCTCCAAGGTCGTCAACAACAACAACAACAAACCCAATCCTCCTTCTGAACATTACAATATGTTTTTCTATACCATTTGGTTAAAAATTTTCTTATTAAGTAAGCGGTCTTGAGTTCAAGTCTCTCTTTGTTACTTTTTTTTGAAAAAGCTCATGCTAAAATTGTAAAGTGTATTTCACTTCAAGTATAAAAGTGAATCACTATAAGTAGCCTTAATATTTTATTTTAGAGTTATTTATTTTGCATGTAGATTTTATGTTATAAAGTATCTTCATTGTAAAAGTGATCCCCACTTCACTTTATAAAAGTGGGTCACTTCATAACACAACTTACACTATCACGTGGTCATTTGGTTATCGTTTATGCCTTTTTTTTAAAAGGGCATAACTCTCACATCCGAAGTCCATTTTCAGTGTCGTTTTTTTAAAACCACATAACTTTTCAAGCTCTTTCCATTCAAACCATCAGTTTCAATTTTTAAATCCGTATTATCTTCATATTTAATATGGCTTCTACAAGTAATCTCTTGCTTACCAGCACCAACTACTTCCAATGGAAATCCCATATGAAGGATTTATTAAGAAGTAAAAGATTGTATCGGATTACCTTGGGAAAGGGAACAACACCCACTGATGCTAATAAGAAAGCCAAATGGGAGTAGGAATGACGAAGCACGTGGATTAATCGGAATGTCCATCTCTCATGATTTAAGGTTCCACCTTCAATCAATTTATCAACATAAAGAAGCTTGGGATAAGATTGAATCTGTGTTTGGTAAACACAATATTATTCGAGCACAATAGTTAGAAAATCAAGTACTGACTTTAAGTCCAAATGATTTTTATTGCATTGAAGACTATATATCTAAGTTTAAAACACTCAGAGTTTTATGTGAATAATGTAAGATAAAGATAGAAGAAGAACATTGCATCTATCTTATACTTTCTAAGCTAGGTAGTGCNACCTTTTATGCCATGCAAGAGGTTGTAGGGTCAGTGTATAAAAAAACCAATCTTGAGAACTTTTGTGATGCTTTGATTAGAGAGAAAGATAATCTTGTACAACTTGGAGTGATCAACACTGTAGGTACCCCCAACAAAGCTTAGTTGTCCATCAGAAAGATAAACCCAAGAATAGCAAGAAGCAACATCATCGCCGCAACAACAAGCAATATAAGGGTCCCAAACCCACTCAGACAACTTTTGCTCCTAATGGTGACAAAGGAGCAAAATATAAAAGTAAGAATACTGACAGACATTGCAACTTTTGTGATAAATATGGTCATGATGATTCCAAATGTTTCAAGAACATGGAAACTTTAGAAGCAACGATGAAGAAGCAAAAAATCCATATTGATTCTACTTATTCTTCTTCTTCGCATGGACATGCACTTTCTACTTCTGGCTTCTCCTTCAATGCAACTTCTACTTCTTCTTCTAATGAGTGGTTTATTGATTCTGGGGAATCTTATCATATGGCTAAGGACAGGGACATATTTTTTTCTCTAAATGAATGTAACACCAAGAAAATATTTGTTGGTGATGATAGACCTCTTAGTGTTGAAGGATCTGGAAGAATTCAAGTAGAAAATGGTCATTTCAATGATGTATTATGTGTTCCAAGTCTTTCTTGTAACCTTCTATCAGTATATCAAATCACTCATTTAGGTGAAGGTAAAACCGTAGAGCTTTCACCTCACCAAGTTGTAATCAAGGATCTAAAAGATCCTAAGCATGTTCTTGCATTTCTGTTCTGAGGCTTTTGCGACCATTGTTTTGATCAGAGAATTCTTTCGGATAAATC
>JASDQU010711663.1:51703-65668 GCA_032191745.1 Picea mariana
CCACAGTCCTATGGCGAGGCTACTAGAAATCCATTTTGGGAATCTGCCATGCAGGAGGAGTACAACTCCCTCCTCGAGAACCAGACTTGGGATCTAGTTCCCCTTCCTTCAGGAAGGAAAATTTTCAGGTGCAGATGGGTCTACAGGACCAAGAGCGTAGCAGATGGACAGGTTAGTAGATACAAAGCCAGGATAGTTTCCAAAGGCTTTCAGTAGGTACATGGCATTGACTATGATGATAACTTCACTCCAGTAGAGAAGATGTATTCCATACATTTGGCACTTTCCATTGTGAAAACCAAGGGATGGGAAGTCCATCAAATGGACGTGAAGAATGCATTTCTTCACGACGATATCTCTGATGAGATATATATGGAGTAGCCCCAGGGATTTATGCAGGATTCATCTTTGGTTTTTCGGTTGAAGAAGTCTCTTTATGACCTCAAGCATGATCTGAGGGCATGGTATGCCAAGATGGACTCCTAACTATTGTCACAAAACTTTGTACATTGTAAGTCAGACCCGAATGTTTACATGCTCAGAATGACTGATTCAATTCTACTCCTAGTTATGTGTGTTGATGATTTGTTGATCATTGGTTGCTCGAATTCAGCGATTACTACAGTCAAGAAGATTCTACCTGATAGGTTATTGATGATGAACATGGATCTACTACATTTCTTCCTTGGACTTGAGATCAGTCATGATGCATCAGGCATCAAATTGTCTCAAGCCAAGTATGCACAAGATCTCCTTGAGAGATTTCAAATGACAGACTGCAAGTCTACCCCGGCTCCTTTCCTATCAGGAGTCAAACTTGATGATGGTGGGAACACTCCACTAATTGACAACAAACTGTATAAAAAACTAGCGGGGAGCTTGTTGTATCTCACACACTCTAGACCAGACCTCTCCCATGCAGTTGGAGAAATTTCTAGGTTCATGCAGCAGTTGCATGAGCTACATTGGAAGGTTGCAAAGTGTATCCTTCAATACGTACAAGGCACCATCACCTTTGGGATTCACTATGAAAAAAACTCTACATCGGACCTCATCGGGTTCATTGATTTTGATTGGGCTAGCGATAACATTGATTGCAAGTCCACATCTGGTTACTCACTCAGTCTTAGTTCTGGGCCTATCTGTTGGTGGAGCAAGAAGTAGGCTGCTATTTCTCTATCTCCATCTGAGGAAAAGTATAGAGGGGTAGTTAACATAACCATTCAGGCTATGTGGCTAAAAAAAATTCTCACTGAGTTGGGAATTCAGTTTCATCATCCTATCGTCATCTAGTGTGACAACCAGAGCACTCTGGATTTTGGTAGAGATCCAGTTCAGAGGCAACGGATGAAGCACATCGGTATCCACATGCACTACATCTAAGACTTAGTACACAATGGAATCATCGACCTACAATTTTGTCCTTCAGCAGAACAAAGTGCAGACATCTTCACCAAGACCTTCACTAAGAAGAATTTCCATTCTTTGCACAGTAATCTTGGAGTGAAGGACACAGTTGCCTAGTAACTGTCAGTTCTTCTTTTTACATACATTGTACTTTAAGGGGGGTGTTTTCCCATTATTTTTTCCCTCTTTCCTCTTTTATTTCAGTGTATCTTTTGTATTTGGCTACCTAACATGGCCTTGTTTCCGGGACCCATTCTTTATTTTCACCATAGTGATGTTCAGGGGGGGTGTTGGAGATACTTCACACACACCTATGATTTATTTTTCCTAAGGTTTTCCCTATTTTTATTAGTCATTATTCATTTTCCTATAGTTTAGGAAGAATATTCCTCTAGGAGAATATTCTCTTCAGTTCACACTTCAGTATGATAAGTTGAGTGGAGTCTAGATACCGCATTAGGATTGTCACCATGCAACATTAGGATCATCACCATCTAATATGCATTGTCCTTGGGATCATCACTAGACTAGAAAATTACTCATGATTCCTTGATATCCTCCTCACTTCACTTTGTTTCAGTCAGTGAATTGAAGACTGAGAGTCTAATTAACTCAGACTAGGTGGAAGTTCACTCTCGTAACTATCTGAGAGACTAGAATAGGTGGCATTTCACTCCCATAACTTCTTGAGAGACTAGACTAGGCAGCAGTTTACTCTCATAACTATTGGTGTGTGTCTAGATCACTCTAGCCCACTACTATGGTGCATTGGTTTCTCCTCTAGTGCGCATTAGTTGAGTTATACAGGGTATATCATGTGTAAATTGTCATTCATTCTTTTGATAATGAGAACTTTTCTATTCTTTCTCTCCCGCTTCTTTTTTCTCATATTTTCTCTACAAATTGTGTATGAGATTTTCTATCTAGATCTATTCTATGCAGGTTCAACACATTTACAATCTCCCACAATCTCTTTAAATTAATTCAAAAAAGGTTGAATTTATGGTGGCACAAAGATCTTTTTTCCACTCTCTGGAACTTGTCTTGGCATTAAGGCCAAACAAGATTGTGCTCTCTCAAAAAATATTTGGCTTAACACATCATAAAGTGATTATTGCTACAAATATTTATGTTATTATTTCCTTTGTTGTCACTACCACTTAACTCGGCCTCCACCATTGGCTCAAATCTATACCGATGTTCATGTTTTAAAAATTCAGAAGTATTATTCCTTCCGTCATGAATTTTTTTTTTATCAAACATCCATGGTCTTCCAAGTAATACGTGATAGGAATCCATCTCCACTATGCCACACAATACCTACTCCCTAAAATTTGCAATCTGAAAACTTAACAAACATTTCTTAGTCATAATCACATGTTGTCCTCTCTTCAACCATGAGACCCAATACCGATTCAGATGTGGAACACTTTTCAATTTCAATTTCTCCATTACTTTTGTGGATACTAAATTTTCTGAACTTCCACCATCGATGACAAGACAACAAACTTTATCTTAATTTTTTCATTTAGTTTTGAACGCTCACTTTCTCTATTCAATTTCTTCCATTATATTTTCTTCGGGATTCAATGGAACTCTTCTAAACATTAAGTTTTATTCATATTCTTGTTGAATTACTTCAAAATTTCCACCAGTAATTGATGTCTCGTCTGATTGGGTAACTTGTGTTTTGGCTTCATTTCTTCTTGTTGTATTCTGCCTCTCCATACATTCAGATTATTTGTGACCATCTACTCCACATCTATAACATGTAATCATGTACTTTCCTTTACCAAATCCTCTACCTCTTCCATCACCACTTTCGCCTCTTGTTTTATGGTTGTTGGTCGCTTCATCTTCCTTTTCACTCTTTTTAGCAGCATTTTATCTTCTCGTGCCTCTAGTTCCTTTTCCCCTGAACTTATACTGCAACCTTCTATCAATATTTTCTTTTACCTTCAAAGAAACTTGATAGGATTCACCTGCATTACAAAACTAATGCATTCTCATATCATCCTGAATTTGATACTTCAATCCATTTATAGACCTTTCCACTCTTTGGTATTTTGGTTCCTTTATCATTGATCTGAGGGATAGTTGGAAAAATCCTCTATATATTTACAGACAATGTCTCTTTATTCCACAAATTTTGCACATGTTTACACAAATTCTACTGGTAATCAACGGTTAGGAGTTTCTCCTTGATTTTTCTCACCATCTTTCTCTAGGTTCTAATCTTCTCCTGTCAGTTATCTACCATGTCCTTCTGCAACATATCCCACCAAACTACTACATGACCCTTTAGCTTGGTCATAGCGAATCAAACCCTATTGGGATCCTGAACATTTTCATACTCAAAATATCTTTCGATTTTTCCTATCTTGTCAATGAGAGTCTCAGCTTTCAAACTACAATCATAGTGTGAAACTTCCACCCTTGCACTACCTCTATCTTTCAGAAAAAAATATTAAATGCATTGCAAGGTCTACTTCCTCAACATTTCACTCTTCTTATTTAGGTTCCTCTTCCAATTATGAACCTATTTCAACATCTTTGAATGTTCTATTTTCCATTTCTTAGGTACCCTCCTTCACAATTCCTCTAATTCGATGTTTCTAGCACCTCCTCGTGTCGTTCCTGCTCTTTGTGGCGACATCCTTACAAGTTTTATTTCAACCCTCACTCAAGCTGACATCCACGAGCCTTACTTCTGAGCATTGTCTCTCACGAATTAGGAACTAATCCAGCTCTGATACCACTTTATGCAGTTTCCCTTGATCATGTACATAATCAACTAAAGAACTAGGTTCTTCCCACAGAGTGCACAACTAGCCGTTAATAGTGTAACAAAAAATTTAATAACTTTAAGAATGCCAAAATAAAATACATTTACATGAAAATGGAAACCTGAGACAACATCAATTATAGGGATTGGAAATTAATCTATTGACCAGAACAAAAATTTGTCTCACACAATCTTATTACATTTCATCCAATCTGGTACATTTTTCCTTCAAGATTAATGATAGGAATCTTGAACATTGTTATACGATGTTCCTCCAAAAACTACGTTCATTTCTCTTCTCTCCTCTCTTTTGTATTATTCCTGTTTGAACTGAATTCAAACCCCCATTCTTTCATTTTCTTTCTCCTTTATCCTCTCATTCCTTGGAAACTAAACCATTCTGACCATTCAATTCTTCCAACCATTTCTTGTTTTTCCCCAATATGGATGTGTTGGAACACTGGGCAGTTACCACCAATTCAAAATTCTCAACCATTTTTCAACTATATTGTGTTGGAAATGAGACAGTTGTGATGGTTGAATTCCTCGATCCATTTCCAAAATGATTCATATTATATCACATGGTTGACCTATCAATTATCAAGACATATGGAATATGCACACCCCTCAAGTTGTAATACTTCACGGTGTTGCAACAACTGGAATTTCACACGGTGTTGCAACAATGTCTTCACGATGTTGCATCAACTGGGATTTTGCATAGTTTTGCAGCAACTGTATTTGTAGCACAGTGTTGCAACAACTATAATTGTATCATAGTGTTGCAACAACTTAAATTTAGCATCATGTTGTAGTAATTGGAATCTCGACACTTGACATGTTGCAACAACTAGAGTTACATCACTATTTTCACCCTA
The DNA here is from genome assembly GCA_032191745.1 of Picea mariana. Taxonomy (NCBI): domain Eukaryota; kingdom Viridiplantae; phylum Streptophyta; class Pinopsida; order Pinales; family Pinaceae; genus Picea; species Picea mariana. The sequence goes on from JASDQU010711663.1 coordinate 56,774, forward strand.
CATTTTCTAACTTGAAATTGAAATTTTTTTGGTTGATGTGGATTGCTTGAGGCCAAATATGCTCTTGCATCAATTGGGAAACACTTTGTAATTTATAAGAGTTGAACGTGGCATGGAAGCAACAAATGCAACATGCAGTATTGATTGAAGAGGAGGTGGTGGAGGAAAAGAATTATCACACCAACAAGTTATGCCAGAGGAGGGATTTATGGGGTTTTGTCCCATCCATCATTGGCTAGTTTCATAGGAGGTTCAAGGAAATCTACAATACTAGGATATGGTTTTAGGGGAGGATTAGGAGGAGCTTAAGGCTGTGGAAATGATGGATTTCCACCTAGGTTCAGATAACCGTTTTGTACTAGTTGGTTAAACTCTTCAGAATCAACATCAAAATACATCGAAAACCTCATTTTCTTATGTCTCCCCTGTTGCCAAAATACATTTGAAAATATTCCTCTTTTGCCCTTGTTTCCTCTATTTCCACTTATGTTACTCCCTCGACTGAAAAAATGTCATGTAATTGCATAATCATTCCAATTAGTGCACAATTATTAAATTAAAATACAAGACACAATATAGTAAACATATATTACATTTTTTGTTTAAACTGATTTAGCTATGGCTCTAAAAATGACAAAGTAATTCAAGCATGCAAGGGGATAATGAGTAGGAATAAATGTAAATAGGGAAGAAAATCTACATTTTGACAGGAAACCTTTTCATTATTTGATTTTCACAATATGAATTGTACTTTTATTTTCAAAATTATTTTCATATGAGGAGTCTATTGTCTCTTTTAACAAGCTGGGAAATGAGTGAAAATGAATAAATAAATGACATGGATACAATTATAAAGGGGTTGTAATTAAAAAAAAAAATGATATGAAATTATAGGAATGCATGAGAAATCTATGTTCAATGTTTATACATAGTCAATTATTTATGTCTGTAGGGTTGTATAATTTTCCATTGTAGAGATAATAATCTTTAAGAAATTCCTTTTAGAATATTCCTAAACAATTCCCAAAAACAATCCATGTGTGCCCAGATTATTCCTTTTGTCCAAACTACATTCTCAAAGTGCATAATAATTTGAGTTTACAACATCCAAATCAAAATGAAAAAAATCCCATATACCATCTTGAGGACAGAAAATAAAATCAATTCCATATACAAGTCTTCCATAATGAACAAATATTTAATAGACCCTCCTTAAATGATTCTCTTAATAAATATTTTTAAACTACATAAATAGGGGGAGAATGACATGGAATTGAAATGAAATATGATTAGGAAAATAAAGGAATAATGCATGGAAAATGATAAAATAATGATTGGGAAAATAAGGGAATAATGCATGGAAAATGATAAAATACTTACAACTCAAACCCCATGTCATATTTTAACATTGAAAACTTTATGAATGGATAGTTGGAAACTATTATATGAATTCAACCAATATTTACTTATTTTTTAGGTAAACCCAGTTCTCATAATCATGGTTATTCGGGACTATTGATTAATCTTTCATAATGAACAAAGAAAGTGTTGAGCACATAATGTTCTTTTTTTTCCAAAAATGGAATGATCACTACTCTGTCAAATTATCCAAGAGCTCAAACAAAACATAGCTAGAAACTGAAATGAGGAAATAAAATCAATTTATAATGAGTTATAGTTTCTATGAAGACCATATGAAACTTAAATAAGTTCATTGATACTAGTAAGGTTTGAACCCAAGGGACAGAGGGTACTCAGGTAGCCAAAATAGAATAATAGATTTAGTGTTATAGCCACCTAGAAGAACCAATGGGCACGTAGCCTCATCTTTTGACAAAGAACAAGGATAATTCCAAGCATGGGACATGCTTTGTTTTTATAATAAATCCAATAATGAAATAAATCCATTACTCTTCCATATACCATGAGATCAAAATGGAGCTTGAAATTCGAAATGAGAATGGTCGTGGCTATAATGAGTATAGTCTCCATTGAGATAATATGCAACTTTAACCAATTTATTCATATGACCAATATTGGAACCCATGGAACATAGAGTACACCCAATGTTGGTTACATATTCATATTCATCCCAGTAATAAACAAACAACTTATAAAGTCAGGTTCGAACCCATGACCAAACTCAACAAGATTCAAGTAAACTAAAAGTAATTTCAATGTTGGTCGTATAAATATTCCAATAGTGAACAAATTGTTTACACGTTATTCAGTTTCCCAAACAAATCATTATTTTCAAATGAATCTTTCAGGAAAAATAAACTGATAATATGAATTCGAGTGGAGTAATGCATTCAACAGAGGGTCGAAAAAAACATGTTTATACTTTTGCAAGTGGAAACCCTTGAACAACATTCAAACAATTCCATTCTTCATGAGCGAAAATCGGGGAAAAGAAATACTTCCACACTCATTACATGTCAATTTAGAGCCATTACTACTTCATTTGCTGACAAAAATTATGCAAAAGATGTTTATATACTAGCGAGTACATACCTTATCCAGGAAGCATTTTTATACCAACTATGGAGGTCGAGATGGTTGCAGCAACTAACCAAAGGAGGTAAGTTTCCAAATCAAGTTGTAGCTCTTCCTCCATAGACCAAAAAACAAAATAGATGACAATAACCCTAGCTAGCAAGAGGTGGTAAAGCATGGACCTATGAAATTAATGCCCATGTCCTTTCTCATTAAATGCATGGCTAGCTCATTCCATCACATCAATATTCCTACCATTGACAAAATCATATCCATATTTTAAGATTAACGCATTCCAACTTATGTACATCAACATTATATCATATCAACCTTTAAACTTATATCAATTGAAAATTAAACTTTATCACTAACCATATCACTTCAACCTTATGTGCTATTATATCCATTTTATGTAGTGCGAATATCCATGCAAATGGTTCAGAACTTATATCCATATATTTTTTATTGTATAAAAATAATAGTATGCGAATACTTATTATATCAAACATATCATATGCATAACAACCATTTCCCATGTATGCTTTGATATAATGTCAAACCAACTCATATACATAGAGTTTGAAAACTAAAACTTCATGCATTGTCATGCTTTCATAGTATTTCTCATTACCATATGGGAAATGCCAAGTTGTGTGTGTGTGTGTGTGTGTGTGTTAGAACCAAAATCAAACTATATAAATCCTTTATAACAATAAATTCATTAAGCTTAATATACCTTGAATGCCAACGTATGGGCAACAAATGTCCATTTCACTAGGCATATAATCTCATAAAAACACAATAGACCATGCCCTTTGCAAATAATTTTAAGAGTGTCATGTTTAATGTTGCCATTGTGATGAGAAGAGAGCATAGTTGTGTTTTCAACTTGTCTGATATTACTTTGATCATAGTTTGATGTCTTCACAAAATGCCATACACCATATTTACTGGTAATGCAAACAAATATTTTGCTTTATCCAAACATATGCATTCATAAACACCACAAGCAAATTAGAATCATTAAACCATTTCTCTTAGCACCATAACTAAAATGATGTCTCAACTAAAACTGATGGTATGCCAACATACCGAGGAAAATCTAATGTTAGGAAATAATCATTCTAGTTTGTTTTCTCCTAGGGGACCCCACCTATTAAAATACTAACATTTTTTAAATAAATATATACAGTCTTCACAATTCTTTACAAGATTTTCTATTAGGTGAAGAATTATGAGTCAACATATGGCGAATCCACAGGGTAGTCTATTTCCAATAGACTAGAACTTAGAATAAAAGGTTTTTTATTTGAACTTTTGAATTTATACTTGCTGGTTATTTTTTCTTCTCTAAACAAGGTGCTTCAACTGGACTTTTTTCAAAAAAGTATGTTCTCAGTAAATACACTCATGGAGGTACAAAATGGGAAAGAATAAGACAGGTAGAACTATAACCATCAAATTGCAACAAGGAAATCTAACCGGTTCGGAAAATACTCAACAAATAGTAATGCAAACAAAAAGATATTTCATTTATCTTTTGTTGTTTGTATCCTTCATTTTTCAAGACAAATTAATAAAGGTTTTGCAAACCAATGAAAATATATGTAACTTGATTGATCTGTATTTTTACCAAAATATTCAAAATCAAATAAAAGAAAAGAAAAAAAAATGCAAATAAAAATAAGAAAAAAAAAATGATATACTAAACTGAAAATCAAATATATACAAGAAACATTGTTGATGAAATAAAATCAGGCAGGTTCAACATAGTGTTTGAGATGTGAACCATTAGTTGTGTAGGAAAATAATCGTTCATCATTGCCTTTGAGTAAATAATAATTGTTTCCAACAACAAAGGAAATTATGTAAGGACATAGCCATAACTTCTGAAATTTTGAATGCTTACATTTATCAGCAAGTGCAAAATCCCATAATAAATTTTTTTCATCAGTTGCAAAAGTAGTTGATTTATTCCTCTTATCAAAATATTTCTTAATTGTTTGATGTCTCTTTTTAAGGTTATCAAGAGCATAACTCCTTTTTTCTTTTGAACCCGGCAAGGCATATAATCTTTGAGGGATATCTTAGCATGATAACTTCTTGGCCATATAATAACTGAAAAGGAGTATGGAATGTGCTTGTTTTCGTGGTGGTAGAATATACCCATAATGCATAGGTCAGTAAGGTATGCCACTAGTGAGGTTTGGTGTTAATGGTCTTTTTGATAATTTTGACCATATTTGTATTCATTGATTCAACTTGCCCATTTCCCTGTGGATAATATGTTGATGAAGTGAAATGTTTCACTCCAAATTTATTGATAAATTGAGTCAATTTTCTAGGTATGAATGTTGGTCCACTATCATAGATAACTTCAATTTGGAAGACCAAAACGAGAAAAGATATTTGATTCTAAAAAGGAGATAATTTTCTCATCATGTGCATGCTTAAGAGGAATTGCTTCAGTCCACTTCATGAAGTAGTCTTTTGTAGTCAATATGAAAATATGACCAGTGGAAGATGAGGGATTGATTGGTCCTATGAATTTTAATCCCCATTTATAAAATGGAAATTCAGGTAAAATTGGTTGTAAATGCATAGTAGAGAACTTTTTTGTATCGGCAGATTTTTGGCATTCAATACAAGATTGTACAAACCTATATGAATCTGTAAAGGAAGAAGGTCAATAGTAACCAATTCTTAAAAAAAAATTGAGCAGTGGCTTTGGCAGCAAAATGTCTACCAATGTGAATATTGAAATCTTTTGACCCGTGAATTTCTTTCAAAATATTTTGGGTTGATGTATCATCGACACAACATAACAACAGTCTGTCAGGAGTCCTACGAAAAATGAGTTATTAAAGATTAGATATTTTGAGGCCTCAAGTCAAGTTATTCTTTGTTCATGTTGTTGAAAATTATCAGTACTTTTCTCATGTTGTAAATAATAAATAATATCCCAATACCATGGATGTGCTACTAAATCAAATTTCCATATTCAATTAGAAATAGTGCAGACAACGCATCCACATTGTTTTTATAAGAATATCTCGGTTCAGGATGTTGAGCCAGTTGTTAGTCTAGATCATGTCCCTTGATTGTATTGGAATTTTTTATCATGAAATCATGTTCCTCGATTTTGGCAAGCCAAATGTGCAAGCTTTCCAAATAAGTGTGTTTGTGAAAGAAAAAATTTAACTGCAAGAAAGGGACATTTACACGAGTATCCTTGCCTAGAATAAAATGACGAAATTTTTCAATAGCTTTAACAAGATAAAAAGTGTGTTTTTGAATTAAAGTATATTCAAATTCGTCATCATATAGACTTTGACTCATGTAATCTATTAGTTTCTCGTTATTATGATCATCTTTCTAAAGAAGAATTGTAGAGATACATCAGTGGCATTTGTGTAAATGATAAAATCTTCTTCAAAATCATGCTTTGCCAAAACTAGTGGAGAACTAATTGCATTTTTTATTTCTACAAAATCCTTTTTAGTATCATCATTCCAAGAAAAAGATCGATTTTTCTTTAACATATTATGTATACGATTTACCATTCTTGCAAAATCAAGAATAAATATTCTAACAAAGTTAATATTACCCATGAATGATTGGATTTCCTTCTTTAGGATGGGGCCTGAATATTTTAAATGGAAACAACCCTATCCAAATCAATATTGATTCTTGATTCAAATACAATATGTCTGAGGATTTTTCTTGAAGTGACACCAAAAATTGATTTTGTAGGATTCAATGACATTCCAAATTTGTTGCAGCAAAGAAAAACTTGTTTAAGATGCTCAAAAATAGTTTCTCGGGTTTATCTCATTGAAAGGAAGCACTTGCATTAATTAAGACAAAAGGAATTTGTTCATAGGAAAAGGTGCTCCAACATGTGGTGAAGGTGGTTTTATATTTTTCAGTCCTCTTGACACAAATTTGATTGTATCCTAAAAAACCGTCAAGAAGTGAGATCATCTAAGAGCTTGCTACTTGTTGTAAAATAAGTTCCATATTAGGAAGAGGAAAATTATCCTTAACACTTTCCATGTTCAAGGAATGAAAATCAAACCATAATCTAATATCTCCATTATTTTTCCATACTGAAACAAGGTTTGATACCTATTCTAAACACTTAACAAGAAGCATTATATGGGAATTTATGAGCTTTTAGATCTCTTTCCTAATTGTTGCTTCCAGTGCAAGATTATGGGTCTCTGTCTTTTCCTTACGGGTTTTTCCTCTTCTTTAATAGGAATTGTGTGTTGTATTATACTAGCATAAAAACCATGCAAATATTAGTAAGATCATGCAAAGACATCTCTAAATTCACGAAAAATGTCTATAAATTTCTACTTCTCTTGTTCTAAACACTGAGCTCCAATATTTAGAGTCTTTGGATCTTCTAGAGTCCCAATGTTCACGGAAATCGTGTTTCACATCTTTATTTTTTATTCCTCCCCTTTGTTTTCATTTTTATTGCTTACATCACTAGATGAGAATGAGATTTCTAGAGGATTCAACCCCTTTGGAAATTTGTTATCTTCTAGAGATATAATCTCCTATCTTTTCAAGGGCTCATTCTACAAAAAGGCACATATGTTTTCATCTTCTAGAAAAACTTATTAAGATACAACATTTTCTAGAAAATGAGAACGATATAATGACATAAATGAACAATCTAGACTTTCAGGGAGCAATTTCCTTGTAGGGCTGACTTTGAAAATAACTATACTATCTTCCATTGAATTCAGATCTCTCTTGATATGAGTAATATTGAAAGATAGAATATTAGAGATTAACTACCAAACTGTTTGTGTATATCTCTTTAACAATTTATTAGATGGGGTAAACATTTTCTTAACTAGATTGATGATAAGGTCAGAATCCCCAAATATAGAAACATTATAACAAAAAAAGATTAAAATCATTCTCTATTCCAATAATCAAGGCCTCAAATTCTATTACGATATTAGTACATGCAAATTCTCTTATGTAAGAGAAATTTTGAATTTTTCCTACAGGTGAATACAATACTATACCAACTCCATTACCTTCACTTGAGCATGCACCATCAAAGTGCATGTGCCACATACCATCTTCAAGGTCAAGAAATTTTGCAACAAAATCATTATCTTCTTCTAAAAAATTTTATTATACATCGATATCCTCTTCAATATAATTTACATATTGTTGAGGAACTCTTTCAATGTATGGTGAGATTCATCCTTCCTAAAGAACAATAATATTCTTTCCATTTTGGGGAAGGGACATATGTGTTCCATCCAGTGATATGTATCCATCGGTTAAGGATTGTTAGTCTCCTTCTAAAATGATAGAATAGTTGCTTACCGGCATATCAATTCATTGAATATTATAGGTGGTACTAGTCTCACGATGTGCACACAAAACCAAAGTTACATCTTTGATTTCACCAATTGTGGCTTGTTGTTGACTATTATCAGACAACATTCTCTTTGTGTTTTCATTGGTGCATGAAATACCTAAATTTTCCATGATAATTTTAGATATAACATGCCAAATCCCCCATCAATCAAACAACAATGTGCAATCTTATACATAATATTTATTGAAACGTAAAAAGTAGGTTTTTTTACATAATTCCTAGGATTATATACACCTGATTTATTTATATGCATTTCTTCTTCATTTTTCTATTCACTCAAACTCAAAACAGTGGAAGCTTTACCTTCCATAAAATCTTTCAAGTGCTTTTGTTGTTCAGGAATAATTGTCATGTCTAATTAAGATGCATCTACTTTGATTGTAGCCAATTGCTTTAAAATATTATATTTCGATGAAGAATATGAGGTTGAGATAACCTATGGACTCTGAGTACCCCTTGTAATTTGAGGATCATTTTGGTTAGAGGATGTACTAGGAGAAAAAGTGGTTTTAGGAGGACCACCTTTGCCCTTGTTTTGATAAGATTTATTTCTAGTATCGACCATCATTACATCCTCTTCATGAGCCCAATATAAGGAAACAATTAGTGTATCATATGTTTTTAAAAAGATGTGTTCTCTTGCATTCATTTTAATCTCACAAGTGTCTGCATCATGATTCTCCTCATAGAAATTACACCAAGCTCTTGAGATAATTGCCTTAGGTTGAAAACTATGAGTATGATTTATCAATGTAGCTTAAGTATAGGTTTCTACAAAAGTATAAGTCACCCATTTTCTATCGAAAGAAACCATTTTGTTACTCATATCTTGTACAAGTTGTAACACAGTCAACATGTCAGTTTGTTTGAAATAGTCCTCAATATAAAATCTTGTTCTTGGCAACTGCTCCTCAAACTCTAAACAAGTTTCTAATGAAAATCCCAGAATGTTAGAATTCATTTCTTCTAACCTATGGAAATAAGAA
>JASDQU010711664.1:0-10118 GCA_032191745.1 Picea mariana
AATCTAAGTGAACTGCAAAAACTTATGAAATAAAATACTTTTCCCTGGCTAATAATGCAGAAACACACTTTTCAACCAAACAAGAAAATGAAAAGTTATTTTTTATTTATTTAAATGCTAGTAAAGCAAGAAAGGAAAAATATCGACAAGCAAAAACCAAGAAAAAAAATTCTGGCCTAATCGCAGATCGCAAAGAATCAGGTCAAAAATCACACACTAGCAAATTTTTTTTTTTAAATAATGACTCTCACACTTGTCTAAAAACCTTTAAAATTCTTTTATTTTTAACTGAGAAAAAATAGGCTAAGGGTAAGATTAATCCTAAGCTACTGACTGCTCACACAGAGATTCAAACACCTGAGAGGAATAATTCTTATCAAGGGAAAGGATGACTACCTTACCCTCAACAAAAAGTATACTATACAAACACGCAACTGTTACTCAAACAACACGCGTGTGAACGCGCGCTGGATAGAGACAGAGGGCATGTACACATGGGATGACCTTGTACAGGCCACGTGTATATCTAAATTATGAGAAAAAATGAAAACAGACAGACCAAACCAGAAAGAGACCACTGATATTGATAACCAGGATCCCTTGAAGGCTCAGACACTCTTTTGACAGAAAAACAAATAATGTAAGAAAAAAAACGATAAGACAAAAACAATCCGACATAGGACTTATAGCAAAACAAGACTCAGACATAATTCCAGAAAACCCCCTAAGAATGTGTGATTCTAACAGGGAAGAGGATGACTGCCTCTAAAGTTTTCTGAACTCTACACGCTACTGCAACCTCTTCAGCTAGCATTCACACGTGGGCTATAAGAGAATAGGGTGCGGGCACATGCGTGCAGACCTTATGCAGGCCACGTGTACCTCTGTGGGTCTCGACAAACAAAGTCAAGCAAATAAGAGAAAGTTGGTATGGAAAACCAGACTCTCTTCTAGCTCAGACCTTACAGAAACTAAAAGAAAAAATAGGCAAGAAAAACTAGTCCTTAAAACGACCCAAAAACTAAATAAAATTCCAAGAACCCTAGAGAGTCTCCCCAGTATGGTCACCAATTCTGTTGTTGGGAAAAACTCCCTACGGACTAGCAAATAGCATTCATAATTTGCATGCAGATATGACCGAAGAGAAATTACTTTCTACCTTCATCCCTAGATTTAAATTCCCTTTTCTTATTAAATGCATGGAAAGATCAACCTACCTCATTCTCGGTGTTTGGTGTCGATCCTCCGTTGTGCTTGACTACTTGTTCACAATACTCCTTCCAAATATTACCTGCATCCAAGACAAGCAACAACTATGCATGCATACTACTTATATACTAACGGGTTAGAAATCCAAAACATGTACTAATCAAACTATAAAAAGTTTATGAATTGGGACGGGAAAATCATTTTCTTTATTACTTTGAATGAGTCAACTTATAAAAGTTGAGACTGGCCACCGCTCCACGAACCTAATCCTGGGCTCCTCTTCTTCTGTCCTTCAACTGCTTTTCTTTGAATCTCCTTTGGCACAAGGAAAGGCTAAAGGGTTGGGACAATGGGAATACGTAAATGGGTAGAGTTTCTTTGCTATATTATTTCTCTTTCAAATGGGACCCCTACCCCTTCTTTTATAGGCTAGAAGGAGCTAGGTATTTGGATGAACCCTTGGCCATGCATGGCCGGGAGTTTCAGTTAACTCACCCATATCTTTTGTGTTCCGTTGGAAACTTTCCTTTTTTCGTGCTTTTTTTGGTCCACACAGGATGTTTTGGGTCAGACAGCATGTACACGCGTGCAATAATGGATTAGGGCGCATGGGCCTTTATAAAAGAGGATTTTCAAAGAGTTGTTCAGGAGTGCTTTGGCAAAGAAGGGATATGAGTTGGCCTGATGCCAGGTAAGCATGTGTGGTGCAATTTAGGGTTATAACAATTATGGACTTGTCAATTTTTGCAAGGATTGTTTGTGAAATCTAGTAAGTTTGAAGTAAGCAACAACTATAAAGGACCAAGCGATGTCCACATGTCAAAATTTTCTCACTTAACTTATTAAAAAATCATCACCCACTATCACTTCTTGAAAACATCATCACATACTCAAATTTTATGTGTTAGATACTTGAAACCTTAGTATGCTCTTCTCCCCGTGCCCATAAGTGACCCGGGAGAATCAAAAGGGATTCATTTGTTTGACAAAAATATTTTTCTCACACCACTTTTAATCAACAAGGTTGGCCCATGACTCCAAAATCACAGCCCACTTGCACACCCTTAAAGAAACCATAAACAACACACATCTAACCTCCATAGGAGGAGCACAAAACAAAAGTGTAATTTAGGTTAATATTTTTGGGATAAGTATCCAAATAGCTCCCCATCATCATTCTTCATTTGAAACTTAGAAAGTTGTGAAATATGGTTGCAAAATCCTCCCAATCAAGCATTCCTACACCATAAGGAAGGGAGATACCCATGAAGGGTCGAAGGCCAAGGTCCAATTTTTTTGTGCGTGCCTCCTTGGGTCACCCAACCCTTGGAAAGAGTCCAACTTGTGATCGATTTATGAGGTCAAAAATATGAATGTTGTTCTTGATGGAGGTAACTTAGTGACCCAATTTAGGATTTTTCTACCCAAGGTGGTGGTTATGGGATGTAACTGCACCTCGGTTATATTTTGAAAAACTATTGGTAAATATCACCATTACTTCTGGGATAAGTCCCCTTCAACCCTCATTATAATTGATTGTTCATCCCTTCACTATATTCCCCTCATGTGGGTTTAGGACCCATTGTCGAATGATTTTTTGGAGGTCCAGTGTTATTTGAGAGGAAGGATATTACATCTAATAGGAAACATGCATTTTATATTTCTTTTTTATTCCCCCATGCGGAGTTAGAGAATACCACCTACCATTTACATTGTTTTTTTTTTTGTAAATAAGTGTCTATATATTACCTTTCAAGATAAAGAAATTATAGTAATGTCATGACTGTCAAAGAACTGTGAGTGATGAATTTCCCCTAAAGGAAACTAATTAAACATGTTTCTAAAAACTGAAAAAACCAGTATTTAGACAACTAGAACAGAATTGTCCCATGGGGAAACTGATTCGTTCAGAACTGTCTGGATTTGTAGAAAATCTAAGATTGACTTTTGACAGGAAAAATGAAAAAAATGTTCTAGACACCTCTTTCAGCCTAAAAGGACACTTGTAGAAACGCAAATGATAGACAAAAATAACCATGCAATCTGACACATGTGCATATGTCGGTGCTCATGCATTTGATTTGTCACTTTTTCCCAAGTTGGTCATTGATGGCGCCTGGATAGTTAGATCCATGACCACCGATGAGGTCGTTGGTGCACTGGAGGCCTTTTTTGAGGAGTGTCGAGGGCCAAGCAAAGTGGATAGCATTTGGAGAATTTTCTCCCCACTCTTATCCAAAAGTTCCAAACGGAAGCGCAGGTCCTCCACATCCTTGCGGACCACAAACACCAAATCATGCAACATTGCCATTGCATCTTGAAATATTGCACATGAGGCATAGTCCGAGCAAGAGTGTTGTTGGCTCAGTGGTTCTTCCAAGTGGTCTAAGGTGTCTTATAGAGGATCCAGGACCGAGGGTGGTTGTGAGGGTGGTGGCACAGGAGTAGAATGATCGTGTGAGTTCATTTGGTCGACCAAGGCTGGTTGTTATTATGAGGCCAGGTTTAGGATTGGGAAAGGATAAAATCAAAAAGGAATTTCCATGAAGATAAAACCACTCCATGCGACAAGCCCATGGCAAGGACAATGGTGGAAGACCTCTCTGGCTCTGTGAGGACTCGCCAGAGGAGGAAGGTGAGGAGTTGTGTGATGGATCAGGGGGAGGTGGAGGCTGGATGGCCATGATAGATCTATTTTGGTACCATATAGGGCTTCCCTTTGTCTTCCCATGAAGCCAAGGCATGACCAAGGTGGAGAGAAGAAGTGAAGGTGCGGGGAGCATGCAGATGTAGCAGGTGATGGCCACAGAGAATTGCAAATAGGATTTTTTCTCTACAGAGAAGGGAGAAACATGTTAATCCAGCTGAGGAGTGGCATAGTAAAATGGAAACTGGAGTGTAAATGTGCACACACATAGAGATGACTACCATAAACTCTTCTCCATTGATCGAATGAAGAAGCAGAGGATGGCACGCTCGAGCAGTTAATGAAGGGTTGGAAGAAGTCAAAGTGGATTTTAATCATCGAGAGGGTAAGAGGGATGGTGCATGCACCAGTCATGTGGCCGATACAATGCCACCATATCCCTTTGACACCTGGTCCCTGATAACACCCCATTTGGGGGCCTACCATTTACATTATTATTTATGTATGATTTTCACGATTTGATTACATACAGTTCAAGAATACATTGTTAAAGTAATTTACAAAGTAGGTTTTCCATATTTTCTTCTCACTATCACATGCACAAATTCACCTATATTCCATAATCACAGGGGAACCAAAACATCCCCAACATTCTAGACATCTAAAAAACATCCCTCCAATATTGGGAGGTGTCCCCAATTTGGTGTATACATCAACACAATCCAGAACAATCCACCCATCTAGTAGGCCTTCCTCTTCAAGAATTTGTTTTCCAACCATAAACCACCATGGAAGGACCACAAAACCTACCATATATAACCCCATCCTCTTCTTCCCAATTTGGAAAAACTTGCCCCCCCTCTCCTAGTTGTATTGGTCATCCACCACTCCAAAGGAGTAAGAAGATAAAAACCCACTATCAACTCCCACGACATGGGGGAAATTATTTTATTGATGGGGGCACTCATATTTCCCACCATAACTACCATCAAACCAATCATCTATGTACCACCCATACATGGACTAACCAACCTTGCCCATTTTGTGAGCTTTTTGGTCACCCAGCCCATTAGTGCCATGAACTCACTCCAAAGCTAGTCCAAGAAGTTCATTTGGAGCACACACAACAAAATAAACTTAGTATTACTCATTACACTAATTCGATGTGCCCCCTCCACCCACATCAATTCATTATTCCATCAGGTAAGTTTCCATGCACCTCGACATCATTTGTCAACCCTCAAATGGGTAACCCTCCCTCACACGCAATTTACCTCATGACCGAGCCTCAATCATCTTGTAGACTTGGGGGTACCCCTTCCACCTTTAGTACCACAATGTATACTAGAAATTATCCTTGTAAGGAAAATGGAAGTGTATACCCACATGCATCGCGGACCATCACTCTTGATTGGGATCAAATTATCCAAGAACAACTACCATCTTCTACCCCATTTCAAATACAGGTCATCATTAACAACTTTACAATTTATCAATGTATAATAGATGAAGGGGAATCCTCACATATTATTTCCTCATAAGCTTGGAAACAAATTGGCTCCCCTAATCTTATCCCATCGATGACTGAGTTAAGAGACTTTGATGGTAGACTATATTCCCCCTTAGGTATATTACCTAATCTCCCCATTGGGTTAGGTGGTGAGATGGTTTTTAACAATGTTGTTATCATGAATGGTCTAGTGGATTACAATATTCTCCTAGGATGTGATTTCATCTATTACATACATGTTGTGGTTCTTCACTCTTTCGAGTCATGATTGTTGTATCCTTTTCTTCACCTAAATGAGAAAAAGAAGGACACTTACAATTCTAGTTGGGTTAGCTAGACATGACAAAAATGAATGCAAGAGTTAGAAACATCAAGCACAATAAGCAAATAAACAATTAATCTAATAAAAAATAAAGAAACTAAACTAATGTGCATAAGGGAAACAAAAAAAAAGAAAGATTGATATTCATGCCACCAATGGATAGATTGTTTTATATTGTATTACTTATGGGTCCCCTCTTCCTCCAAGGGAGGGCTCTTGAACCCCCACTAATTGAGCTCTTCTTACAAATAAAAAACTAAAGGGAAATGGTGAAGAATTCCAAATCTCATTCACTCAAGAGGTGATGTGAATGGCCCAATGAAATGATGCTTATATGCTCCAATGAGGAAAGAGGTTGCTTGCAAGAGAATAGAGGAAACATAACAATACAAATAGATTCTTGGAAATATAGTGCACCCATGGCCTCTTTTTATAGCAAAGTTTTGAGGCATTATTCAAATGGTCTTGAGTGTGAACAAGGGGCCCTTTAGGGAACCTTTAGGTCTTTGACCATCCCCCCACTTAGATTCATCTCGTATTTGGGGGTCAAATCGACTTGCGAGATGAACTAGAAGTGGGTGGGAGGCCGACTAGAATCATTAATGCACCGTTCTGAAGTGTGCACAGATTTTTGCATCCACAATCATGCATTGGGCACATGTGCATTTTTTCGGCATTTTCAACTGGCGCGTGTGCGTGCACTTCCTTTGCATTCTGAACACATGGTGATTTTATAACCAATTGTATAGTTTATGCCTTTGGAAATGCATTTTTTTATTCCATGATTGAACTAATAGGTTTTTGGAGATGTTGGATTCCTGTAACCATTTGCGGATGAAATTTTAGTGATAACAAATGCCCCCTGATGTGTGAGGTTATGAGCATACATATAGCCAAAATACATCGATGTTTCTTCTATTAAGATTACCTTTGTAAGAAAGAGTGATGAGAGGGATTGCAAGAGTGACCCATTGGAGGGAGAGGGGAACCTATGGGACCCAAACCTTTCGCGAAGGTGTGAAAAAACAAAACTGTGTACAAACAAGGCAGGCATGTCCCATGCTCAGGTCATGTAACTCAAAAATGTGTAAGACAATAACTGAAGTGGTATCTTGATGTAGATAACTGCAGTGCACTCTGGGGCAGTTTGATAATGGCAGAGGATGATTCTGATGGTGACCATACTTTTAAAAGAGGCGATGACACCTGTAAGAAGTGTCGATAATTCACGGGCATTGATAGCCCAACAAATTTCATAGGTCGTCGAAAAATATAAAAAGAACTGCAATAGTCTCAAAGTAAGACCCACCGTAACATGAGATAAAGTTGAATTCGAATTTTATGGGGGTCAACGACAGTAGAGAACAATGGTGTTTTTCTCTATGTCGTCTAAGACTCCTCATTATAAAGGGAATGAGAGTCAAGATACTGTCGCCCTCCTAGAAACTGTATTGATGTCGACAAAAAGGGAGATGTGACTCTAAGGAGCAAAGGGCTTCATGAAATCCATTGGATGAGATCAGGAACTGATGAATGTACATGGATGAAGTCAATATGCGATGAGACTCAAGACTACACTTGGTTATGTATATATGTGAAGTATGAGTGGAAGGAACCATGAAACTGAATCTAGTGTTGGGGGGACGACTAGACGTGGGTTAAATGGTTCCAGAGGCATGAAAAAGTGGACAAAATCAGCAATCAGAGGTATATGGACCGTGGGATACTCTGGGTTTCTGGACGAGGTCAAATAAGGGTAAGAGGTAAAACATTCCCCAACAAAGGGTGACAGGGGTTGCATTGCTGGAAAAGGAAGGTCGCTAAGGGATACAACAAAAAGATAGGTAAAAGCGGTAACAAAGGATTTGTACAATTACCAAATGAATAAATAATGATGTGGGAGAAGTGTGTAGCTACAGAAACAGGTGCCCTGGTGCAAGATGGCTTGGTCGGTGAGGGTGCAAGTTGCGTGGAGAATTGGTGGAGGGTGGGGGCCCCATAGGTGAGTTTCTATATGAGGTAAATGAATGGAGTGGCAGTTACAGATGGGAAAACTGATTGTGGAGGAAATGGAAGGTTCATGATATTGCAGTGGTGTAGTCAAAGTGAAACCATGATGAGATATCATGGAAGTCCATTGGGAAAGATAGAAAAAATGAGGAGAAGGAGTATTTGGTTGATTCTCGAACATGCGTAAGACTACTAGGAATCCTAGCCATAGGGGATGAAAACAACATGAGTGTCAAAGTGAAAAAGGGGACTATAATTGGGACAACTCATGTAGGAGAGAGTGCTACTAGTTGACATTGATGAAATGCAACGAAGGTGTGAGTACTGCAGAGCCGGATGGGGGAAATCCTAGAGGCAAATGTTGGAGGGTGTGACTGGGAGATGCAATTGATATTCAGATGGAATGATTACATGCCAGTTTAGATCATATACCTGAAGAGGATATGTTGATGCATGATGACCAAGTACCCTCAGACATAAAAATGGAATACCCGACATGAGCAATATCTAAAGATAAAGAGCATATAACATTTATTCAAGAATTGTGAATATAAGCATGCATACCTGGGTAGGATGTGATAAAAATGTGTCCTCTGAGGCCAAGGATGGATGGTGACTTGGGGGATATGAATGTGTAGGGGGAGGGATCCTGATCCCGTGGCTGAAGATGGATCAGAAAACAGATGACCGGAGCTCCTGTAATTGATCCTAGAAGTTTGGTAAAGGGGATTGTCTCCCAAACTGAGATGTGACCCTTGGGGGGAGGGATATCGGGAACAAGCGGTGATGGGGAGTTCTCAGGGGATTCTTGAGGGAGGAGCTCTACTACTAGTGTGACATCGGTAAGTGAAGAAGCCTTAGTGGGAGGAATGGTATCTCCAGTACTAATTTCGTTGGAAGAGATGATGCATACTTGGGTTGAGGGATGTATGAGCGAGGGCGCTCTGTGGTATGTCCCTAACAAGGATGGATATTTGAAGATGTCAGGGACCATATCAACAAGTAGGTAGAAATTAGGATTAGTGTGGACAAAAGGTAAAATGTTATCGATGTTGGAGGAAGATTTAGCCTCATAATGTGAAACCTGATCGATGGTGATGACCTTCCCATTGTAGGTGAACATCATCATTCAGAATATAGAAGAGGCTACTGCCTTCATAGCGTACATGTAACTATGACCAAACAAGATATTGTAACCAAGTGGGTCATCGATAACCTCAATGTCAATAAGGATGTTCTTGCCCCTGATTTCAACAGGGACATTTTGAAAGAGCCCTTCAGGAGAGGATGGACATACATCATAAGCTCTCAAAGTGATGGCATATGGTATGAGCTTAGGGGAGCCAAGTTTCTTCCATACAGTTTTGGACATGATGCATGTGGATGCACCATCATCAATGATGCAGCGATGGACTGTGATGTTCCAGATTTTAACCGGTATTTGGAACACTACTAAAGCGGGGAGATGGGGTTCCCCACTATTAAGATAAAACGTGATGAGTCTAGTGTCAGCAGGGTCGACTACCCCTAAGTGGAAAGTAGTGATTTCCGTTGAGTGGGACAGGTTTGAAGAACTTTTAAGACGGATATGGCAGCAAGATATTGTGCCGGGTCATTGACCAAACTATAATTGTGTGCTTCCCTAGCTTGAGGGTTAGTGACATTCCATTGTAAGGGGATATGAGGAATACGAAGGGGGGTCTCAGTGTTAGGGCATAGAATCATTAGAGGTGGTCCCGTTGTAACTGGAACTACTTCTGAGGTAGTGGGAGCAGTGTCAGGGATGCGCTATATTGACGACTGCGTGTTTGTAGAAGTAATTCCTCTTCGCTAGTGAGGAGGATAGTGTGATCTGTAGGGGTGCCAAGGTTTTGATACTGTCCCATATGTGGTGGGGCAAGGTACATGTCTTGTTGGGTATTCCTCACACCTTGGTTTGGAATCGGGTTTTGCAACATCGTCGGGGGTGGTTTTTTCACATACTGTTGTGGGGGATGCTGGGGGGTAGGTGGTGCTGGGGGACAAGGTTCGTTCACACATTATTTCATCTGTTTAAAGTCAGCAATATGGGGGCAATGGTGAGTATAATAGCCATACTCACCATAGAGGGCACAAGGGAAGTTTGTCCAGATGTTGTTTTTATTTTTCCCTTGGAATTTGTTGTTATTTCCTCCTTGGGGGTTATGGTTTCCTTGATTTTGATTTCCCCCAACAAGTTGGCTTTGTTGGGGGATATCTCCTCTTGGTCTGGGATTATTATTGTTTCATTTTTTTCCTTTCTTTTTGGTATTATTCGACTGATGGGATAGATTTGTTGTATTCAGTTGTTCAAAGCTTTGAAATTTCTTAATTGGAGAGGGTTGAACAATGTTAACCCCAATGTGTAGTTGTCCTTGTGGTGGAGCCATGGGTGGGGGGGG
>JASDQU010711664.1:10218-34656 GCA_032191745.1 Picea mariana
ATGTACGGATTATGGTGTGTTGTGGTACCAATCAATCCATCTGCGGAGTGAGACATGCCAGGTTTGTCTTGGCCGAATGGTACAGGTCTTGGGAGATCAGGTAGTACTATGTATAAGTATCCTGACAGTGAATAGATGAGGTCATACTGTTGATCCTTGCTGATGGCTTCTTCTTCGGATTGGGGGAAGGTGGAAGCCACATCTTTGACGAGGAGGGAGACAAGTGATCTGAGAAACCAATCAAGGCATTATTGTTTGGTAGTTTTTTCTTTGCATAAACTACGTCGTCGATTCCATTCGTGAATGTGGTCAGCAATATGTGTGGCTGAGGTTTGTTTAAAATCGGAGATTAGTTTAAGACCATTGTCATGGTGAATTGGTAATTGAAAGAAGGTCAAAACTACTTTGGCCAAAGATTCAAAAGTTGCATGGGACCCTGATTTTTCATCTACATACCACTTGGTTGATGGGCCAGTGAGTGTGCGTTGAAATAACCTTAATCAGACAGAGTCATATATGATGTTGTTGGATGAGAACCATAAGTGGAATTTCATGACATGGTTGGCAAGGTCATCTCCTACCTTTCCTTCAAACTTGGGGATGTCGAAAGGTAGTTTGGTGGGCATTGTAGGCCATGTGGGGTCATGCAATATAGGATCATTTGTGAGCTTACTTAGATCCAGGATGTTGAGATAATCCAAGTATGGCATCTGGAGTGGTGATGGAGGGTTAGTTCCATCCATTGTGGGAGTCGAGTGTGTACTTGACCCATGAGGGGGCTTAGGTGGGGTTGTACTTTCTCCTTGGGAAGAAGTGTGCCTCCCACTTCTTTGTAAAGGAAAGCTAGTGGATGGTTGACCTTGGGAAGTGGAACCAAGTAAAGTGGAACCAAGCAAAGCTGATCCCAAGATAGTAGCACTCACGGGGATGTGAGAGGGTTGAGCCGATGAGTTAAAAATACTAGGAACTCCTCCTCAAATGTGAGGGAGATTTTGCAAGCGTTTAAATGATGGGGGTTCTATGGGTCCCCTATGATGTCTAACTAGCAAAATGAATGTGTGAAACTAGTGATGAGAGTAATAAATGAACAAGAGACTTTGTATCACTTGGACCTTCACAATATATTTCACAATATTTTTGTAATCACAAGAGCATCATACATAAATCAATTGATAAAGAAGCATATATGTGGATAGGGGGATTTTATCCATGTGTGAGAACAAAGAAAACAAATCCTCATGTCCTAAAAGACGTAATGTCCTTCCTCTCAAATATCACTAGACCTTCCAATATCACTCAACAGTGGGGTCTGAAGCCACCGGAAGAGGAGCTAGTGAAGGATGAAATAATCAGTTATAATGAGGGTTAGACGATGCATATCTCGAAAGAGATAGCGATATTTCCCAATAGCCACAAAAAATCTGATCAAGGTGCAATTGCAGCCCACAATTTCCACCTGGGTAGATGTCCTAAAATTTGGTCACTAGGTACCTCAGTCAAAGTGCAACATTTATATTTTTGGCCTCAGAAATGGGTCAAAGAATGGATTTCTTCCAAGAGGTGGGTGCCTCAAGGGGGGACCAATAGAACTACCGGACCTTGGCCTTTGACCCTTCATGGGTATCTCCCTGCCTTATGGTGTTAGGAACACTTGACTTGGAGGATTTAAAGTTCCCTATTGGACAACTTCTAATGTTTTGAAGATGTGAGAACCAGATAATGGGGAGTTATTTGGATGCCTATCACCGAGATCCTATCTAAACTAAAAAAAAATCTTTTGGCACCTCTTGTGGAGGAAAACTTAGTGATTTTTTTAGAATTTTTTTTAGATGTGGTTGTTTGAGAGACTGGGGGTGTGAACCAATCTTGTTTAAATTAAGTGGGAGTGGATAGACTTGTCAAGAAAAGGGGTGGGGCATTTAAGAATCCCTTTGGAGGAAACTTACTTCAAGCTCCATGATTATAGATGAAACTATGTGAGTGAGTAGTGACTTTGTGTGTGAACAAGTGAAAGTTTGGAAAATATTTAATAAGTTAGGTGTCACCTTGCAACATGTGGACTTCGTGTGGTCCTTACAAGTCTTGATTACCTAATTTACTAGATGCCATTGGTACAACCTTGCGGAATTTTAAATTCCCTATAGAACTAGCATGTGGACATATGGGTCCTTACCAATCCTTTAACTCCCTAGTGTGATTTAATCTAAGAAAGCTTTCAAAATATTATGCTAGATTATGGGCATGTGGGCATGTATGGGCCCGTTAAAAAACTTTTAAACTCCCCTAGTGATGTAATCTAAAGAAGTACATTCAAAAATATCCTATGTTTGTAGCATGTGGGCATGTATGGGACCTTACAAATTTAAGATCTGTTTGAACAAGAAACTAAGAGGAGTCCCGAGGGGGGTTGTTGTCCTCTCTTAAAGATTGTCTTTAAGGGAGATGAAATATTCCCTCAATCATTTTTATGATTCTCAAGATCGCTCTATGGCATGAGAGATGATAATACTCAATGATTGAATTTCAATTTCTTATCCCAATGCAAGTGGTTATATATGCGATATATAATGATTCCAACTTAACTTTAATCAAAGAAATCCATCCATGTGGAAAAATGAAAGAAAAAAGAGAATAAATATGGATTTTAACCCCATAAGTGCCTATGTTTTGACTAACCCTTCATGTGGAGAGGGAATCTAAGTGTGGTGAATATTACAATTTTCATAGAATGAAGTTTAAGAAGGCTATTGGCCTTCAACATATCACAAAAACCCTTACAATGTTTGAATTTCTGAACAGATGTGCGGGTCACAGAGTAGACAAAGGCGTATGTGGCGCCAATGCACAAACTAGAGATGAATTGTTGGCGCGGGTGCATAGAAGGCACTAAGGAACAAGGATCTCTTGGCGCACGTGCTTGGAAGGCATGTTTGTGGGCTAAAAAAACCGTGCACTTTATGTTACAGGGCCAGGAAGAAAATTTTGGATGAAATTCTCTTATCTCAGCTCTGAATTTAGATTTTTGCAGGTAGGCTTGGGCCGATTATGGTTCTTGAAAGTTAAATAAACCAAAAAGAAGTTCTCAAACAACCCAAATGGGGAGGAAATTGATACCTATAGCCAACGGAGTTGCCAATCTGTTGTATCCTTTTTGTCACCTAAATGAGCAAAAGAAGGACTCTTACAAGTCCAGTTAGGTTAGGTAGACAGGACATAAATGAATGCAAGAGTTAGAAACATCAAGCACAATAAGAAAATAAACAACTAATCTAATAAAAATTAAAGAAATTAAACTAATGTGCATAAGGGAAATAAAACAAAAGAAATACCAATATCCATGCCACCAATGGATAGATTGTATTAGTGGGCAAACACCAAAGAGAAAGAGAGACTTATGGGTCCCCTCTTCCTCTGAGGGAGGGCTCTTGAACCCCCACTGATTGAGCTCTTCTTACAAATAAAAAAATAAAAGGAAATGGTGAATAAATCAAAAGCTAATTCACTCAAGAGGTGATGTGAATGGCCTAATGAAATGATGCTTATATGCTACAATGGGGAAAGAGGTTCCTTGTAGGAGAATAGATGAAGCATAAAAATACAAATAGATTATTGGAAAAATAGTGCACCCATGGCCTCTTTTTATAGAAAAGTTTTGAGGCATTATCCAACTGGTATTGATTGTGAACAAGGGGCCCTTTAGGTCTTTGACCAACCCCCCACTCATATTCAACCCAGATTTGGAGGTCAAATCGACTTGGGAGATGAACCAGAAGTGGGTGGGAGGCCGACCAGAATCATAAATGTGACATTCTGAAGTGTGTTTGGTTTTTTGTGTCCACATTCGCACATCGTGCGCATGTGCACTTTTCCGGTGTTTTCGACTGACGCACATGCGCGCGCTTCCTTTTCATTCTGAGTGCATGATGATTTTATAACCAATTATATAGTTTATGCCCTTTGGAAATGCATTATTTTATGCCATGAGTGAACTAATAGGTGTTTGGAAATCTTGGATTCTTGTAACCATTTGCAGATGAAATTGATAACAATGATATTCCCACATGTGGGATGCATCATCACCATCGATAATCTCTCCTACACTAATCCTCCCCCACAGGATTCTCATAATACAATCTAACAACATGTTGCTGACATCGATTCCATACACTATTTTTCCCTCCCCACTAGTCATGCAACATCCACTCCCCCTACAAATGCTCCCATGGCTCTCAAACAACCTCCTCAACACTTGGACTTGGAGTCTAGGAAGATTCATTCATCCTTGGGAGAATCCATGCATGTTTATTCCCCCAAACCCATAAGAAACCATAAAATATCAACTATATTCTTCCCATAAGATGAAGAATTATTTGAGGCCACTACTTCTTTCAATGATTCTAGTGATAACTTCCATCTAGGTTCTCCTATCGAATGTTGGAAGGGTCCTAACAATTTAATCAATGTACCCTATGATATTATCTCCCTTGATAAGGTCATTAATCCCTCTCAAATAAGATCATCTCTTATCACTAATAGGGATATTAGTGACTCCAATTCCATGCTGACCAATCATACCTATATAGGATATGTTTCCACACAGTTTAAAATCCCAAACCCCACAATAGATATTACATGAAATAATTGATCTGATACACTATTTCATATCCTCTTTTGTGGATTCCCAACCTTAAACTGTCTATTGTTATACCTTTGTTCCATCATCTTGGGTATTTGGAAACAACCCTTCCCCCAATCCTCATATGATAATATAGGGGGTAGTAACACTTCCCACCTTGGTCCCATAATACCTAGTTCTCGACACAACACCAAACCACAATATCCCTTTCATGGGAAACATTATAGCACCACCTTGTGTCCAATGACCCCAGACACCATATGATTACAATCCATATGTCCTAATCAGAATGATCCACCAAGATAGTTTCATTACTTATTTTCGCGTGACCCCCTTAGCCTTGGTCATTTTTCAACTCCCCCCCTTAGGGAAACACAGACTCCTTCAAGGAGTGCCTTTATGGGAACCCATGGTTCCTTGGCCTCGTTCAGGGAGTGCCTTTTCCTTGAAGCCATTTTTTTGTGGCCTCCCTTTGGGAGTGCCTTTTCCTGGAACCCATTGTTCTGTGGCCTCCCTTTGGGAGTGCCTTGTTTGGGAACCCATGGTTCCCTAACCTCCTTCAGTGAGTGAATTTTTCTGGAACCCATTGTTCTATGGCCTCCCTTTGGGAGTGCCTTGTTTGGGAACCCATGGTTCCCTTACTTCCTTCAAAGAGTGCCTTTTCCTATAATCCAGTGTTTCATTGCCTCGCTTTGGGAGTGCATTTTTCGGGAACCCATGGTTCCTTGGTCTCCTTTAGGGAGTGTTTTTTCATGGAACCCATTGTTATGTGGCCTCCCTTTGGGAGTGCCTTGTTTGGGAACCCATGGTTCTCTGGCATCCTTCGGGGAGTTATGTTTCCTAGAACCCATTTTTTTGTGGCCTCCCTTTAGGAGTGCCTTGTTCGGGAACCCATGGTTCCCTTGCCTCCTTTAGGGAGTGCCTTTTCTTGGAAACCATTGTTTTGTGGCCTTCCTCAAAGATTTCCTTGTTCAAGAACCCATGGTTCCCTGGCCCCCTTTAGGGCGTGCCTTTTCTAGGAACCCATCGTTCCTTGGCCTCCCTTAGGGAATTCCTTATTTCAGAACCCATGGCTCTCTGACCTCCTTCAGGGAGTTCCTTTTCTAGGAATCCATCATTCCCTGGCCTCCTTCAGATAATTCCTTTTCTAAGAAACCATCATTCTGTGGCCTCCCTCCATGAGTGCCTCGTTTGGAAACTCATATTCCCCTACCATCCTTCAAGGATTTATTTTTCTAGGAACTCATTTTTCCTTGGCCTCCTTCCGGGGGAACCCAATATTTTCATCAAGGGACCATTTTTGCGACCAATTTTAAAATAATAGCTACACTTTCTCACTATCATTTCTATCGAATAACTGTCATATGTTATTTATCATCAGATATTTTTCACGTTGGGTATTTGGTTTTTATGTGAAGGTACTTATTATACAAATTTACAACCAATTCCAGTCAGGCCATCCTGTGGCCCCTTCAGGTATATGTTCAAAACTGACATGCACTCAAGCCCTCTGAAAATAATTATATATCCCAGTCACACCCTTTGACATTTACCCTTTGATTCCCACACCTGACTCTGTAATGCCATCACCTCCATTGCATTTTTGTACTCTCATTTAGTAGCATTCTCACCTACATGAGTTTTCCCACCAATGTTTTCCCCTTGACAAATTGACACTCATGCTGATATTTTCCCTTTAGGATTGGGAGTTCTAGTAGTCTTGCACCTTAGAGAATGAGTCTCCTACTTATTCTCATCATCTTTCTAGCCTACCCATGATGGACTCCTACATCCTATTGTTATGTTTACATTATATGCACCTCCACATCATCATTCACCCTCTATTTCATCCAACATCAATTTACCATCTGCAAGATCATCCTCCATTCATATACCTAGTACAGAAACCCAGCAATGGGTCCCCCACGCCTCATCAGTTACATCCCACTACTTGTGCCCCAATCATGTGTTATATCAATATTTTCCTCACCCCATGAAACTTTCTCAGAAGGCCTTTTCCATTTCCATATGCAGACTTGAAGTCCCTTTTGCACTTCCCAGAGCCAAAAAAATGTATTTTTCCACATATACACACCCTACTAGTTATACATCATGTGCATACACAGGGTGCACCATTACAACCCGTGTACATTGGGATTTGTGCCCAAAATTAAAAATTGTGTCAGGTTTCCATGTCACGTCACGAGATCCATGATCCTTGACCTTCCATATACTGGAAACATTTTGACTCAGCCCTTCAGTTCCATTTGAAGGATATGAATTGGGCCACATCTAAACCGTGGAAAAGAGGAGAGAATTCAACTTTTGAGAGCAAAGATACTCTAGAGAAATTTTCACTTCACATTGAGTCTGCATCCCTTTGTCCTTTAAAGTCTGAACACAGTGTTCATCCACCAAGATATTCCCTCTTCTATATAGAACCTCATTGTCTCTCTTATATGAGCTTGCCTTTGGTGAAGGATTGAAGTGGTGGAGGCCCAATTGGAAGGGACTTAGTTTCTCGGTTTCGAGACGTGCGGACAATTTTTTTTGTCACTCATACACTTATGTTGATCATATTTTAATAGAAACACTCTTTTCTCGTCCAATTGATATCTTGAAAATATTTAAATTATTTTTCCATGGACGTATTTGTTATGAATGTTAATGGATTATGCTATTATATGTGCTAAAACTATATATTACCACCATATGCTTGCATATCTTGGTTGTTGAGGACAAGCTGTAGGTATAAAGCTTTGAGTCACGTGCTCAACGGTGGTCTCCATCGAACATGTTAATAAGGTAGGCTCTTTATCTTGTCTTGTTAGAAATTTCATTTATATAGCATACTTGGGATTAGAGTTGATTTATGCAATCCTTCTGTCTGTTGTGATTTACCCCATTTCATAGAGTATTTTTCCTCATAACAGAATTGGTGACCATACTGGGGATTGAATCTTTTATTTCGAGGTTTGGAGTGTTTTTCTTCAATTGCTCTCCGTTAGCATGAATTTCCTTGTCGCATGATTGCTTGACAACCTATTTTTACTTTGTATCTAAGTTTCTTGGCTTAACCCTTACCCATGCAGTGTTTTAATACATATACACATTTTTTCCTTTGACAGACACATACATACGCAAGTTGTCCTTCTATAGGGCGCGTACATATGCAATTTTTCTTAAACAATTGCATACATCAACCTTTTAAGATTTTTTGTTGAGTTTGGTGTTTGCTGGGTGGTTTTTTATGGTTGCTGAGTCTTCTTGGGTCTCAATCCTAACTATTGAGTGCTTGCAGAGTGATAGGAAATATTTTTACGGTTGAATTTTCAGATGATTTTATTTCTCATCATCTTTTTCATTAGTTGTCCTTGCATCTTGGTCTGAGTGTTCTCTTCTTGGTGTCCTTCTTGGCTTGTCTCTTTTTCTTGTAGTAGGGTCTATATATCAAGATGTTATTCAATCCTTTCATTTTCATTTCTTTATATTGAAAATACAAAAATATATAGTTTTTATTTTTGGCATCTTCTCTTTGGGTTGTTTAGTATTGATATTGATATATATGGAAAGATTGCATCTTATTGAAATTGCAAAGTTGAAATGAAAGTTTCATTTTGAAAGCTTACAATCTTTTGAGAATTTAAGATTAGGACATATCACTTTTTTTATATTCATTTATTTTATATGTTGAGTCATAACATCATTAGTTTCATGATCACATCTTTCGAGTAAATAAAGCCATTAAAAGTAACGCTAATTAATTAAAATGAATGGGAAACGATTTTATTTTTCAGAGTACACAAACAAGCATAGAATATAGGGCCTTGGAATAGGATTTTGTGAGTAAACTTCTTCAAGGCTATTAAACTCAACATATGTATCTAACCAGGGAGTGTTGAAATCCATTGTGTAATTAGTGATGTCAGGACGCTCTTCTCACACCGGAGTTAAGCACGAGGTTGCGTGAAGTTGGTTGCAAAGATATCCCTATAATAACTTCTTACTGTCAGAGATATTTTTGGGGATCTATTCATATATGGGGATATTTCTAGTACCTTTACCTCTGTGAGAGGTGGTTCTTTCAATATTTCAGGCTCTGTTACCCTACCCATACAATGGACTTGACTTATGATTGTTCTCTTGCACATTGGTTATATCGTGGTAGATTTAGTTTCTTGAAATAGGTATCCACATAGGTTACTTGCAAGGGTTATTTTGCAGTTACCTTGAGTCAGATAACGGTCAGACAACACACATATTTTATGGAGGATTACCTCTCCGAGGGGATTTGATCAACTGTGTTGTTAAGCTCATGAGGGACCATATAACTGATTTTGATACCTCCAATCTTTTGAAGGGAGTCTCAGGCCCCTCTTGTGTGAGGCATACCTACTCTAGTGAGGGAGGCCCCATTTTAGATACTATATCTTGTTTGTTTTGATTTGGCCTTTTGTTTATTTTGGTGTGATCTTTGATTGTTTTTTGGCCTTAGAATTTGTTTCTATATCTAAGTCTTGAGTGATCGTGGATCCAAACCAACCTCCTCGTATGTTTCGCCATTTCTTGAAGTTACCACCGCATATTGAGCCTTTTCCTTTTAAAAGGCATAAAGTTATCAAATGTGGTACACACACCTCCACCTATAGTACTTGTGATCATACAAGTATGAGTACTAATTCGAGTCAAAAAATTACTGGGAGTCCTTCAACTCCCATACCTTTCATAGTTAATGGATCTCCTTTGATTCCTTCAACCACTATGGTTGTAGTGTCGTAGGTTCCCATCATTACTCCTATCCATCTTGTGGTTTCTACTCGAACCATAGTAATGAATCCTTTCAAGTCTCTTTTTCATTCGCCTGGATATAATTATCACTCGATACCTTCAGCCTCTAACCCTTTCTCTGATGGTATGCCAAATATGACATCGTAATTTTCATCCTCCATTCCAATGACTAATACAAATCCAAGTATTGGACCTGCAGGCAAGGCTACTTCACATATTACACTCTCATTTAGTGGAGCTCATATTCCCCAAACAAATCCTATGGTTGGAATCCAACCCTCTTTTCCTCTTGGGTCTAATCCTAGTCTTAATGTTCCTAGATGGAGTAATCAACTAGGAGGACAATATCCTTCCTATATTCTGTCCTTTCCACCTTCCTCTTCCACATCGATTTCGACCAACAAATTTGGTATGACAAATCCACATCTGTCCTTTGGATTCCCACCTGGAGGTGGTTAGCTTCATATGGGAAACCCCCAGCTTGGAGCTCCTCTAGTTTGGGGCAATGTTTATAACCATCATTATAACATTCCTATAGGTATGGTGCCCACACCCCATTTTATGAATCAGTTTGGAGGAGGATATTATCCTCCCGGACATGGCCATGGTGCATACCAAAACCCTGGTTGGGCCGAAATCCTTCAACAACAATATTTCCTAGGAGCATGGGCTCAAATTCTACAACCGCAACTCCCTTTTCTGGCCACACTTAATTTTAGAGACTTTTCAATATTAATGAATGACCTAGTGCATCATGATCCATCATGGACCCTTGTCCCCACCAAGATTCCTTCAGACATTCCAAAATTCAAGGGAAATACAAGTGAGGATCCAAGTGATCATGCTACTACTTTTCATCTTTAGTGCTCATCCAATTCTCTTAATGAAAATTCTATTCATTTGAGACTATTTCAATGCACCCTCATGGGGGTTGCAATGAAATGGTGCATTGAGTTACCATGGGGAACATGTGGTAATTTTAACTAGATGGTTTTAGTCTTTCTCAACCACTTCTAGTTGTCGATTTGTTACGATGCTGACATAGAACTCCTATCATCCCTCCGCCATGACAAATCCACACACATCTCAGAACATATCCAAGTATGGCGTAGATGGAAGAGGTTGATCAAAGCCTACATTCCTCTAGAGTTCCTATTGGAATGGTTTCTTAAGTATTTATTGCCTTATATTTCAAAGGATGTTTCTACATCCTGGGTAACATCTAAAGAGAAAACTATTTTTAAATCCTAGAAACTGGACCTCATATATGCCCAGTCTGGGACGTTA
This sequence comes from Picea mariana, assembly GCA_032191745.1. Taxonomy (NCBI): domain Eukaryota; kingdom Viridiplantae; phylum Streptophyta; class Pinopsida; order Pinales; family Pinaceae; genus Picea; species Picea mariana. Next base: position 20,930 of record JASDQU010711664.1, read on the forward strand.
TATGAAATTCATCCTGATGCACCGAGGTCAAATTATAACCCGATAAAAAATCCTGGGCCTCATGCCAATGGTATTATTGGCTCTGCAAATACTAAGTCTGCAGACTTGATGATGAACCATTTGAAGGAGTTGTCTCTAGTCCAATATGTAGCAGGACCAACTTCCTCTACATCCTCTACTCCCACTCAGTCGGTGGATGAGAAATCTATTCAGTCGTCAACCAACCCAAATGGTAACCATCAACCAAGAGGGAATAGAAGGAAAGGATGTGGTAATAATAGTAAGGGTGGGAGGAATAATAATGATAACAAAACCAAGGACAACACTAATAATGATATATTGAGTGTTAATGTTGGTGGGGGAAAGAAAGAAAAGTGGAAGGTGAAGTTTCCTTGTAAACTTTGTACAGATGATCACCTTACCCACTTATGCCCCAAACTTGAGGAAGTCGTGATGATCTTATCTCAACCGCCTGATGTGCTGACTAATCTGTTTCCACGTAATCAACACATGGCCTCGAGCTCCTCTAATTCCGAAAATGCTTCGAGTGGGAATAAAAAACCTCCAGTGCATGATGGTGACCATCTATATGTAAATATGGTCAAGTATCAGATTAATATAGCCACTCCATCTTGTGATTACAATTTTTCACAGACTTTTCCAGGGCTAGAGTCTCCCTCTCCTCCGGAACACCTTTGTAGATCGAAAAGCCAGAGCCTCTACCTCATATTTTGAAAGGCATACTAAAACGCTTTGCCCACAATCCTAATGCCAGAGATGCCAAAAAATAATGGATTTTCAAAGATCTGGGTCAAACCCCTTGTGCGATGTCAACTTTGGAGGTGCTCTAGATGTGTCCTTCATAGAGGAACACCTTGTTATCTACTTTAGGATCTCTACACCCATGTGGCTCTAAGGTTATCAAGTTTTACATCATGAATGTTCACCCTCGCATGCCTTACCACGTGGCCTTTCAAATCCATGTGGATTACTCTAAGTATACCATCAAACGTATTGTTATTGATGAAGGTTTTGCAACATGTGTGATGTCCCTAACATGTTGGAAATCCATTGGCTCTCCAACCCTCTCTCAATCTTCGACTATGTTGACCGCATTTGATGGTCATTCTTTCCATCCCAATGGAATTATTCTCACCTTTCCGATCTAGTTAGGTGGAAATACAGTGGATGTAGATGTTAAGGTGGTTGATGCACCCCTTTACTACAATTTATTGCTAGGGTGTAATTGGACTTATGCCATGACCACAGTTGTGTCATCCATTTTTCTCACTTTATGTTTTCCTCACAAAGGGAAAATCATGATGATTGATTAGTTATCCTTTGCGCATGTTATCCCTAATGCATCAGTTGGACCTTTGATCCTAGTGATAAAAAATTCTCAGACGAAAAATAAGGATATTGGTGTCATAATGTATTCCTCCCTCATGGGTACCTTTGATTTCATGGCACCAATTCATCACATTTATGCCATGTCCACTAGTTATTCTTCATCAGTGAGATCCATTCCTTTTCGTACTTCGTATTTCAATGATCCTTGGACCCTACCTTCCTTGACCACGTCTTGTGAAGGTCAGTCACACACTAGGATGGAAATACCCCTCTCAGTGCCAAAGATAGTGTATCGGGCTGTTCTTGACTCTACTGCTGACCCGCATCCTGTCTCCTCGCAGACAGATGAGGAGGATCTTGTTCTCGAGCTCGTATGGGCCACCTCATCATATTTATCACATGACTACATTGATGTTAATTTACCTTCATATGAAGCCATCTTAGAGGCCATGAGTGGTCCTTATAAGCCATGGGATGATATGCATCATCTCTCTTACTTCCTCCCAAAGCTTGTTAGGATCGAACATGAAGACTTCGGATCTACTGTGAGTGAGATGGTAGGTCACATTGTAGTTCAATTAGATACACATGGAATTTATGTCGACGGAAACATGGAGAATATTTATCCTACCGTCACGATCGAGATCTCTCGAATCCCTGGATAAATTGAAATTGTATACATTGATGCGTATTGTTCGCCTGAAGAAATTCATATCTACACCAATCTCTTCAAAGATTTTTGTGAAGTATTCACTTGGTCATATGAAGACATGCTAGGAATTGACCCTCACATTGTAGAACATGAAATCAAAAGTTATCTAGATTCCAGACTTGTTTGACAATGTCTTAGATCTATTAATCCTAGGAAATCCTCTACTATTAAAGAAGAGGTGGAGAAACTACTTAATGTTGATTTGATCTACCCAGTTCCTTTGACCGAATGGGTGTCCAATCCTATTCTTGTGAATAAGAAACAACGAACCATCCGTGTGTGTATGGATTTTCGAGACCTGAATAAGGCTTGTCCTAAAGAAAACTTCCCGACACCTTTCATTGATAAGATTCTTGATGAGTGTGTGGGAAGCAAGGTTTTTTCTGTTATGGACAGATTTTCAAGATACAATCAAATTCAGATCAAACCAGAGGATCAACATAAGACAACATTTATTTGTCCTTGGGGTACTTTTTCATACTGGAAAATGCCTTTCATCCTTAAAAACTCCGAACAAACCTTCCAATGTGCCATGACCTTTTCTTTTCATGATATCAAACACATTATCGAAGCTTACCTCAATGATCTCACTGCTCACTCTCACAAGAAAGTAGATCATTCTACTCACCTTACCAGTTTTTGAGAGATATCGTTATTATCCTATCCATTTAAACCCTCACAAGTGCATCTTTTGTGTTAGGTCTGGCCATCTCTTAGGGTTCTTAGTATCTAAGAATGGGATCATGGTGGATCCTATGAAGGTTGAGTAAATACTTCAATTGCCTCCCCCGTGTAGCATTCATCAACTTCAGGGTTTACAGGGGAAAGCTAACTTATTATGTTGGTTCATGGTGAACTATTCCAATACAACTAAGGGTTTCATGAATTGTTTGAAGAAGGATACTCCATTTATATCATATGAGTGAGTCCAGGAATCATTCGATGCTCTTAAGAAATCCTTGGTATCGATGCCTTTGTTGAAGCCTCCTGACTATAGTAGAGAATATTTGCTATATATCGCTGCATCTAAAGGGACGATTGGTATGGTTCTTGTTAAAGAATAAAATGAGCTCCATGAGCACGTTGTCTACTATCTTATTCAAAATTTAATCGGTCCTGAGATTAAATACTCTCACATTGAGAAGCTAGCCTTGGTTGTCATACATAAGGTTCAAAGATTATGACATTATATATTGCTTTGAAAAACTATCGTAGTTGCGGATGTCAATCCATTTCAATACGTCCTTACCCGACGTATCATAGGGGGGAAATATAATAAGTGGATTGTCATTTTGCAAGAATTTGACCTCAATTTTTCTTCAATGAAATATAAGAAATTGCTAGTTTTTGTTGATTTAACATCAGACTTCCCTCGACTAGATGAGGATATTATCCATGTTGATTTGTTCACAGATGAGCGTATTTTCATTATCTCATCTTCATACCTCTAGTATGGAGACATTTTTATCTATCTTCAAGCCTTGAAGTTCTCTTAGCATCTGTCGCAAGATGATCGACAACGTATACAACATCAAGCTAAAAACTACCTTATCGTCGATGACACTTTGTATCGTCGAGGCAAAGATAATATCTTGTTTCATTGCTTGAATCATAAGGAAGTTGAGTTCATTCTTCATGACTGTCACAGTGGGGATTGTGGTGGTCATCTATCTAGGCTTGCGATAGACCAAAAAATATTGCGAGTTGGTTATTTTTGGCTGTTAATTTTTAAATATTGCATTGAAGCAGTCAAGAAGTGTCACCCTTGGCAGGTGTTCTCTCAGAAAATGTGCCCGCATCCAAACCCTCTTCACCCAATCATCACCGTTAGTCCCTTCACTAAATGGAGGGTGGATTTGATGGACTATAACCCAACTTCGGTTGGGGGGCATCAACATATTATCATGGTAGTGGAATACTTCACTAAATGGGTAGAGGCCATGCCCACTATTAAATCTGATGGTAAGACTGCAACATTTTTTGTGTTCAATCAAATTATAGCCTGGTTCAGAATCCCTAGGGACATTTTCATTGATCATGGAATTCACTTTTAGAATGAAATGATGAAGGAATTAACATCAAAACTGGGGTTTAAGCACGATCATTCTTCCCATTATATTATCCCAAGGAAAATGGACAAGTAGAGGCTGTGAAGAAATCTCTCAAGACCAATTTGCAAAAACTTGTTAATCAGAGAAAATCTGACTGACATCTAATTCTTTACCCTATGCTTTGGGCACACCAAACCTCGGTTAAGACTTCCCCCAATTTTTCTCCTTTTTAGTTAGTACACGATGTGGAGTCGATCCTTCCAATTGAATGTGAAATGCATTCTCTCAGATTGGAAATTGAGCTCCTACCTAACACTTCTGATCTTGAAAAATTCCTTGTATACCTAGAGCATCTAGATGAGCAGCGTCGAGACACCTCTACAAACATCCAAGTGAAAAAGCGACATGTTAAAGTGAAGTATGATAGGTATTTCTATCCTCAGCAGTATGTCGAGGGTGAATTGGTCCTCCTGTATGACCAAGCCAAAGAAATGTTAGGGGCAGGAAAGTTTAATCCCATGTGGCACGGTCCTTATATCGTGCAATGTGTTTTGGAAAAAGTTGCATATGAGTTAGAAGATTATGAAGGGAGTATGTTGGCTGAGCCCAGAAATGGGATCTACTTGAAAATATATTACGCTTGAGCCCTTAAGCTTGAGCATGACTCTTTGTATACTAGTGTATCTTAGTGTATACATATCTTTTCCTTTGTGTCATCAGATTTTTTATTGAGTTTTTGCTTGGCTGGCAGATGTTAACGGAGTCTTTAGTTTACTTAATATTTGCAGACAATGCTAGTCGTCATACAAATAACTTTGCTTCCTCCGCTTGGGTCATTTACTCAGCCAAGGGTCAACTGGTGTATTTAGGTGGTGTTTGTCTATGGCCATCAATGAATACTATGGCTGAATATAGCACCATTATAGATATATTATGAGATGTCATTTCACATGGTGTTCGGTATTTAGAAGTTCATATGGAATCCCAGTTAGTATTATTTTAGTTGAACAACAGTTACGTGTGTGAGACCCTACTCTACTCTGACGATTCCTATGGGTACAAATTTTGGAACGACATTTTGATTTTATTACTTATAATCATATACCTAGAAGTTATAATTATGTATCCGATGCATATGATAGTTATTTTTTAGATTGGCATTTATCACATAACTAAAGTAAAGAAAACACATCCATCAATGTACACATTGTAACATATATAAGTAAATCCAAAGACCAATGTTTTTATATTTCATTTCTCCAAAAAATATAGTGTCATAGTCCAAAATGGGGCTCAAACCCTCAAAATACATATATGGACAATAGATATAATGACCATGGCATCTACAGTTATGGCGCAAAATGCATATCATGATAGCATACTATGGCATTTGTGAGATTCCGAAAGAGTCACACCCATGCATGGGGCACACCCACCACCTATTGTTGCATAGCCTCTGGCAGATCCACCACCTGAACCATAGGAATCTTGTGTGTCAAACAAGACAGGTTCCCCTGCACACTTTGTAGCACTCTCTCTACATATCCTCCCGCTCGCTCATATCCCTGATTCCTCTATCGATGTTGTGGGAATCGATCTAGTCATCGTGAACCCACATCTTAGTAACAATGTAATTCTCAATACTTGATACCATCCAAAAATGTTTTCATTTTTTATTATTTTTGAAAAAAAACAAAAAAAAATGAAATATATATAATAAAAAAATTCATACCTATATCATCATAGGTGGAGCCCGGAGGCAATGGAATATATGGATCTCCTCTATATTTGATCCCATAATAAGGGTATTGATCTATGGCTACCACTTGTCAACACCACTAACGCAGTGCCCCTACCTCAGTAGCGTTTGTTGACCTCCCGGTCTACGGATTTTTCAATTCCCCGAGCCAAAATATCTCCTTGGTCCCCTCTGGAACCTTCAACAAATATGACTATAGGTCCTTTTATAAGTTACACCTGCGTGAACAAGAACTAGGTGTGATCCTCCACTCCACATGACCAGCGGCGTGACCACTTGACTTAAGCCAAAAGGTATTTCGCGTTTCGCGATTTCGGGACTCCTGCTATGAGTCACTCCGACCCTTCTGATTCCTGAAACCCTGAAATGGGATAGCAGTCCTTAGCTCCTCCTTCAACCCTCCACTGATGTGACCTCTGACTGAACCTTGGGGTCCACCTCCGAGCACGTTGGTATTTCACGTATCGGGGATCTGGGAAATGATTACCTCTCCTTTCCCTGAAAGGAAATCTCGTGATGATTTTATGGTATATCGACGGTCCTTATCTCCTGTGATCCAATGTTCCACATTATTCCTTTGCGAATCGGGATTTCGTGACTTATGACTTCTAGTTACACTTCCTCCACACTCCCGACTTCCAAATTGTCAATATTCCAGACGCCAAATAAACATATCTTGCTTGTTCATATCTGACTACTTCTATCCCTCCCAAGCTTGAAATATCTCTGCAAACTCAAGGATTCTAAGGAATCCTACGCACACTCCTTGCGGCTTCACGGTAACCTCTGGTTATCTGATATCTTCCAAATATGCACACTCCTTGCAACAGAATCCTTCAACCACTCACTTGGGTTGGAAAAGTATAAGACTCACTCTAGACCTATGCACACCTTTCACGAATCTATGAAATACTTTCACTTCTATTGGTATAAGAACAATGATATCTCTCCTGAGATTTTATGAGATGGGACTCAAAACCTCGTCAACGCACTCCTTGGAGACCTTCACTGAACTCCTTGCAGGAATTCTCAGGAAGAGAAACAATTGAAACTTATAGTCTCTCTCTCTCTCTTAGACTTCATACATTAAACATGAAATCATACACATAAACAACATTGAAACAAATTCATAACAGAGCATATAAGAAAACTTTAAACATACCATTCAATAGATGCAAATAGTAACCATAAAAACACCATGAAACTGAATCAAATCTATCTTGTATTAATTCAAGTCCTTCTGTACATGGTCTCCATACAACTTCTACAATCTATGTTCTCCTGTACTCTGTTTCTCTACAACTACTACTCTTACAATGAGAATTATGTTACAATACAATACATACAAGGGAGATTTCTTTAGTTTTCCCTCCTACAACTCTAAGCTATCTTATCGAATTAAATACTACAACTAATTTACATTTATTACATTAAATGCCTCCAACCGACAGATGAGGGAAAACTCTCAAGATCTACGTTACAATCTCCAAACCATAAAAGCAAAAGTATCTTTTTAGATATTACATTAATGCTCTTTTTTTGAAATTTAAATGTCTTCAAAATGCGCGCTAGTACATATCCAGCTATCCTCCAGTTGCGCTTGTTTACGATGCTCCTGCATCATACTCCTGTGGCTGAAAAAATCATGAACTCATGTCCCTGAGCTCCTGCACTTTCTCCCCATGTTTCTGAATATTTTCTTCACTTTCCCAATTGGAATCCTCAATCGGGTGTCCCTTCCACTTTACCAAATATTCAAAATATGTCTTCCTCCAGGTCTTCTTGACAACTCTCTGGTCAATGATCTTTTCCATCTACGGATTTTCAGCTATAGGCATATGTTTGACCCACCGAATTTCCTTTTGATTATCCTTTTTTCCTCCTCCATCTGCTCTGTAAGGATACAGATCTGCTATGTTAAATATGGGTGAGATTCCTACCCCATTTGTAAATTCCATATCATAATCATTTGCCTCAAATTTCTGTAAAATCTTACACGATCCTATCTTTTTCATCTTCAGTTTATTATATGTTCCCCTTGGTAACATTTATTTTCTTAGATGTGCTAGGACTAAATATCCCACTTCGAATTGAAGTTCTCTCCTGTGTTGATCTTCTCTTCACTTATATTCCTGGTTGGAATTATGTAACCGCTCTTTAATCTTACTATGGAGCTCCTGCATCTCCGTTGAAAAATCCTCTGCTCCAACACTTCTGAACTCATTCTGGTCGAAGTATCTCAACTCAGATACTCCTCTTAGCTGTATTCCAAACATTATCTAGAATGGTATCTTTCCTGTGCTCCTATTTGGTGAGTCATTATATGCAAATTCTGCTTGCGGTAGAATCTGATACGGCCACTGGCTATGGTGTTCAGCTACTAAACTCCTCAAAAAATCTCCCAAAATTTGATTTACTACCTCATTATGTCCATCTGTTTGAGAGTGATATGCTGAGCTAAAAGATAAATTCATTCCAAACTTCTTCCATGGTGTCCTCTAGAAATGACCAACAAATTTGGTATCCATGTCCGAAACAATACTCCTGGGTAAACCATGAAGTCGAACAACTTCTTTGAAAAATAGATTTGCAATGTGTGTTGCATCACTTTTTTTCTGACATAGAATAAAATGTGCCATCTTTGAGAATATGTCGACTACCACGAATACAAAATCATAATCTCTTTGTGTCCTTGGTAGTCCTAACACAAAATCCATGCTTACCACGTCCCACGGCCTCTCTGGTACTGGCAATGGTTGATATAACCCCGTATTCTGTCTTTTCCCCTTTGTGTGCTGGAAAATTCTACATTTGTTGACAAAATTCTTGACATCCGTCCTCATTCTTGGCCAATAATACAAGTTTTTCAATTGTGCAAATGTTTTATCATGGCTGAAATGTCCAGCCAATCCCCCACTATGTTTTTCCTTCAAAAGGTTTTCTCTCATAGAAATCTTCGGGATACACAACTGATTTCCTTTAAATAAAAGTCTATCCTGAATCAAGTATTCAATCCATTGGCTTCTTTCTCTTAGAACATTATTTTCACATGCTTCATAAGCGTCCTTGAAATATGAATCATCCCTATACATTTCCTTAAGGTTATCAAAACCTAAGTTCGTCACTCGAAACTCCTGCAGAATCAAACATTTCCTGCTCAATGCATCAACAACCTTGTTAGCATTTCCAAAAATGTTATTTATAACAAAAGTAAAGTTCTGCATAAATTCAACCCATTTTGCATGTTTTTGGTTCAATTTCTCCTTTGTGGTTATAAACTGTAAGGCATGATTATCTCTATACAAAACAAACTCTTTCGGAACCAAGTAGTGCCTCCATTTCTTCAACGCCTGTATGATTGCATAAAACTCATTATCATACGTGGAATATTTCATCTTGGTCTCATTCATATTCTCACTTAATTATGCAACTGGTCTATGGTCTTGGCTTAAGACTACTCCAATTACAAATCCACTTGGATCACATCTCACTTGAAATGTTTTACTGAAATCTGGTAGAACCAAAACTGGTTGTTCGGTTATCTTCTCTTTCAACAATTTGAAACTTTTCTCTGCTTCCTCTGTCCAATGAAAATATTTATGTCTTTTCTTGAATGTGTCCATCATTGGTGCATAAATCCCACTAAAAATTCTGATGAAATTCCTATAAAAACTAGCCAATCCATTGAAGCTTCTGACTTCAAATATATTCCTCGGCGATGACCATTCTATGATCGCTTTTACCTTGTCATGATCCATCTTCAACTCATTCAAAGAGATCACATAACCCAAATAAATGAGTTTTGTCTTCATGAAAGATGTCTTCTTCAGATTTATCAACAACTTCTCTTGCTGCAACCTCGTCATCACTACAGTTAAATGTCTCAAATGTTCTTCCTTAGTCTTACTGAAGATCAGTATATCATCAAGATACACAATAACAAATTTCCCAATGAAATCTTTCAAGAATTCATTCATCAATCTCATAAAAGTACTTCGTGCATTGTCAAACCAAATGGCATGACAATCCATTCATACAGTCCTTCATTCATCTTAAATATTGTCTTCCATTCATCACCTTCCCTCATTCTAATTTAATGATATCCGGTTTTCAAATCAATTTTTGAAAAACACCTTGCTCCACTCAAGCAATCCATCAAGTCATCCATCCTGGGTAAAGGAAATCTATACCTGATGGTGATTTTGATTATATCCCTCGAGTCCATACACATTATCCATCCACCATCCTTATTTGGACTTAACATTGTTGGCACAATGCATGGAATCAATCTATCTCTAACCAACCCTTTGTCCATCAAATCTTGGAATTGCTTCTTAAATTCTTCATTCTCCTGCAGCGTCAGTCTGTACACTTATTTGTTTGGTAAAATCGCTCCTGGTATAAGGTCAATATGATCGCTTATACTTCTTTTGGGTGGAAACGAACAAGGTGAATCGTCCACCACTATATCAGCGAAATTCTCTAGTAGTTCCTGAATCTCCTCAGGTAGATCATCTATTGAGGTATGCGTCAATATGACTCTAGGTTTCCTCACCACAACAAACTGGATTTCTTGATATTTCTTGACTTCATCTAGAATCTCCTTCCCACTCATGAGAAGTATAGTATTTCTTGTCTCCACTTTCACCTTCTTGTCTTCAATTGGCAACAACATATGCATTCTACCATTCTTATCCAAGGTATAAGTGTTCTTTCTTCCATCATGAACAAAATTTCTGTCATATTTCCATGGTCTCCCCAACAAAAGATGACAGACATCCATGGGAATAACATCACATAAAATCTCATCTCTATAACCTCCTATTTTAAATTCAACTAAACATTGTTTAGTGACAGTTACCTGATGTCCCTTTTGGAACCATGAGACTTTGTATGGAATCAAATGTGCAACTATCTCCAATTCCATATTTTCCACCATCTCTATGGATACTAGATTATCCATGCTTCCACTATCAACTATCACCTTGCATACCCTATCCTTGGTCTTTCAAGCAGTTTTGAATAAACTATTCCTCTAGAATGGATTCTTTGCCTCTTTCTCTAACTTCAAGAGAATTTTCTTCATCATTAAGGATTTTCCACCTTCTGCATATTCTACCTCAACATTTTTCCTTTGCTCTTCTGAAATGTGAGCTTTGCCTCCTCCATCTCTTTTTCTATCAATATATTCCCAATATTTTTGTTCGATCTTTCCACAGACAAAACACTTTATTTCACTGCCTCTACCTGTTCGTCTTCCTCTTGCTCGAGGAAAAGTGTTTCCATTAGCATATGGTCTCCCTTTTGAACTTCCTCCCCTTTCTCATTAGTTATGAGGCTTTTTTTCTTCATCCTTGGTATTCTATACTCTATCCTGGGCAATTTCTTTGCCTCTGCTTTGACTTCTACCTCTTCCCCTTTGACCTTGCTTTTGGGCCAATTTCACTTCCACCTTCGAAGCAAGTTGATAAGCAGCTTCTACGGTTCTTATTGTCACCATGATAATCTCATCCTGAATCTCATATCTCAATCCATTCATTTATCTAGCGACCTTTTCATCATCACTCTTGCGATGACAAACTTTGATATTTAACCTATAAAACTCCTCAGTGTATTCCTTCATTTTCATCCCCTTATGTCTCAAATTATGCATTCTTTAGACCATACTAATTTGGTAATCCTTGGGTATAAACTTGCCTTTTATCTTTGCTACCATCCTATCCCAGCTTTTGATTTTTTGTTTTACCTTGCAACGCTTGTCATCCTATAGTTCATCCCACCACAATGCTGCATGAACTTTCAGTCTAGTGACAACATGTTTAACCTTCTTATATTCCTCAATGTCTTCATAATCAAAATATTTATCCAGAGCTCTAAACCAATATATTATCTCCTCAGCGTCTAAGTTTCCTTCATACATCGGGATATCCATCTTTTCTCTAGCACCTATTCTTGCAACAACTTTGAATAGATGTTCCTCTGCAGCATCTTCGGCCACAAATTATTCTTCGGCTCCGGCTTCATTCTCTCTTTCATCCTCATTGACATATCTAGTATCAATTTTTCGCCTCTGTGTTGTCTACATATCATCCAATCAAGCATGAAGCTCCCTCATTTTCATTTCCACGGATGGATCGAGTAAAGCTCTTTCTTGACATCTTCTTGGCGGCATTGTTTCAATCTATCCACACAGAATTCAAACATAAAAAAAATGTTGTTAGCTAAGCTTTGATACCACTTGACGCAGTGCCCCTACCTCAGCAGGGTCTGTTGACCTCCCGGTCTATGGATATTTCAATTCCCCAAGCCAAAATAGCTCCTTGGTCCCCTTCAGAACCTTCAACAAATATGACCACAAGTCCTTTTAGAAGTTACACCTATGTGAACAAGCACTAGGTGTGAACCTCCACTCCACGCGACCACCGACGTGACCGCTTGACTTAACCCAAAAGGTATTTCGCATTTCACAATTTCAGGACTCTTGCTATGAGTCACTCTAAATCTTTTGATTCCCAAAACCCTGAAATGGGCTAGTGGTCCTTAACTCCTCCTTCAACCCTCCACCAATGTGACCTATGGATGAACCCTGGGGTCCACCTTCGAGCACGTCAGGATTTTATGTATTGGGGATCTGAAAAATGATTACCTCTCCTTTCCCCAAAAGGTGATCTCATGATGATTCTATGGCAGATCAACAATCCTCATCTTCCATGATCCAACGTTCCACATTCTTCCTTCGTGAATAGATATTTCGTGACTTACGAATTCTAGTTACACTTCCTCCACACTCCTGACTTCCGAAGTGTCGATATTCCAGATGCCAAATCAACGGTTCTTTCCCGTTCATATATGACGACTGTTATCCTTCCCGAGCTTGAAATCTCTCTACAAACACAAGTATTCTAAGGAATCATGCGTGCACTCCTTGTGGCTTCATGGTAACCTATGATTATTTGATATCTTCCAACTCTGCACACCCTTTGCAATAGAATCCTTCAACCACTCACTTGGGTTGGAAAAGTCTAAGACTCACTCTCAGCCTGCGCACACCTTGCATGGCTCTATGAAATACTTGCATTTCTATTGGTATAATAACAACGGTATCTCTCCTGAGATTTTTTGAGATGGGACTCATAACCTCGTCAATGCACTCCTTGCGAACCTTCATTGCACTCCTTGCAGGAATTATCAGGAATAGAAACAATCGAAACTTATACTCTCTCTCTCTCTCTCAGACTTCATACATTCAACCGGAAATCATAAACATAAATATCATTGAAACAAATGCATAACAAAGCATATAACAAAACTATAAACATACCATTCAATAGATGCAAACAATAACCATAACAACACCATGAAATTGAATCAAATCACTCTTGTATTAATTCAAGTGCTTATGTACATTGTCTCCATACAACTTCTACAATCTCTGCTCACATCTTCTCTCTTTCTCTACAACTACTACTCTTAGAATGAGAATTATGTTACAATACAATACATACAAGGTATCTTTCTTGAGTTTTCCCTGCTACAACTCTAAGCTCTCTTATCAAATTAAAGACTATAGCTAATTTACATTTATTACATTAAATTCCTCCAACCGACAGAAGAGACAAAATGCTCAATATCAGCGTTACAATCTCCAAACCATAAAAGAAAAAGTATCTTCTTATATATTACATTAATGCTCTTCTTTTGAAATTTAAATGTCTTCAAAATGCGCACTGGTGCATATCTAGCTGTCCTTCACTTGTGCTTGTTTGCGATGCTCCTGCATCAGCCACCAGAAGAAGAACTCATCATTGTAGGGGGTTGGCACCCTACAACCTCCTAACCACCTCATCACCTTCGT